>JASDQU010503780.1:0-19607 GCA_032191745.1 Picea mariana
CATCATAATCACATATATAAGGTCCAACATCAAAAAGGGTCCAGATCACTTGCGAGCAAGTGTCCTCAAAGAATAAGTGGTCTCAGTGCGCCAGAGCGGGATGTTACAAGAATGAACTCAAAGAAGTAAAGACTTCTCCTTTCACTGAGATATGATGTGATGTGCCATAATCTATAATCCATGAATCACATGAGGAATTAATTCCAGCTAGAGCATGATGATTATCTTTCTTAGGAGCAGGATCTTCTTCCTTCTTCTTCTTAGCTCCTTCAGGAATAAAGTTTCCAAGTTTGTTCTTTTGAAGTACATGTTCCATAACATCGATTTGCTTCTTCATCCATGAATCACATGAGGAATTAATTGCAACTAGAGCATGATGATCACCTTTCTTAGGAGCAAGATCTTCTTCCTTCTTCTTCTTATCTCCTTTAGCAATGAAGTTTCCAAGTTTGTTATTTTGAAGTACGTGTTCCATAACATCGATTTGATTCTTCATGTATGTGGAATATTCATGATTCATTCTATTACAATAAGTGCACTACTTTACCTTCTTTTTCTTCTTATCTTTGGAATTTGAAGAGTCTTTTTAACTTGAAGAATCCTTGAAGGGTTTGAAATATCCCTCTTCTTTCTATTTCCCCTTTCCTTTCTGTGTGGATTTTTTATTGGATGACCCTTTTACATCTTGCATGGTGAGTGCATTTGATTTTGGTTCCTTAATTACACACAGTTGAATGAGGTTCACCTGCCAATGTGTGAGAGAATCAACAAATTGCTCCATGGTAGGAATATTCCACTTTGATCCGAAGAGATAGTTGTTAGAATGGAAAGTGGAGACATAGACAACATATTATAGTCCTACCTTAGGCAATATTGTTAGAATAAGTTGGTCTACTTGTGTAGACTTATCAATACAAAAATATTCCAGACTCAATATCAAATATTTAAACTTGGTAAATAAATCATGTATATTATCAAAACTTTTAGTATCCAAGGTATTCAACTCTACCTCAAGCATGTGACCTCTCATCTCATCCTGCATTCCAAAGAGACTTTCGAGGGTGGTCCATAAATAATTTGGAGTATTTCATGAGGCAACATGAAACCATAAATTAGCTAAAATTAATTCAAGAACAAGGCATGTGGCCCCATCCTTACTTTTCTCCCATCTAGTTTTCTCTATCGTTGATGAAGGATTTGTTTTTATCACCATCGTCAAATTCTACAATCCTTTCCTTTTGATTTTGAATTAGGCCTTCGGCATCCATTCAAAATAATTGTATGGTTTGAGAATTATTACCAAATTTGACTGAATAATTGGTGTCATATCCATCCGTCTTGCTAGTTTTGAAAAACATAGAAACAATTTCCTAAGAAATCACTGAAAAAACATTTTTTGAAGAGAGTCTCACCCTATTTGAAGGCCACAGTGAGACACTCTCACACCTTCTCTGAAGGATATAGTGTGACACATAGGAAGTTTCACACCCTATGTAAGGATAGACTACAACACTTTAAAAAACTATGAAAAAATGGTTCTGACACTGTAAATTTTTCCTGCGACTATCGCACCTTTTGAAAGGGAGAGGGTGCAAAACTTTTAGATACATGGATTATGATCTTAAAAACTCATATTTCCCTCTTCTCTGGCTCATCTGGTTTTCTCCAAGCATCTCAGCTCTGATGCCATGTCAATGTTTCATCAAAACTTTCACAAGAGACCTAGCTAAATCAATTACAAACAAATCTTATTAAGAAAAGGATGAGAGATCCAATATGGAAGAATGAGAAAAAATATTCACACTAATCCAATGATCTAATCAATCATTGAATAAAATTAATGAGAGATACACACTCGTATAGGACATAACATTCCATAAATAACAAAAGCGAACAGGAAGTGAGCTTTCCTTAGGAATGCATGCATGCATAATAGTGATAGTATAAAAATGGAAAGTCTAAAATAGAACTAGCTTAAGTTAAATGATAGTGATCTAGTGAGTCGAAAATAGAAATATTTCCAACAACATCTTAATAAATGAATATACAAATAATTACAAAATCCTGTAAGGAGGATATTTAGTGGCCAAATTTTCTCTGTACAAATTCCTTTGGTCATGATAATTTGAAATTTATTCAACCTTTCTCAGTTGCAATCTCTCTATTTTCACCTCTCCATCATATATCGTCTCTACAAATCCTTGTTCTATATCCCTGTGTAGCTTTTTAATGCAAGCATCAGCCAAGGTGGCTAGCCTTACTAGTTTTATGAGGTGGTTGTTTAGAATTTATTTATCGATCTCTTTCAATTATTAAATTTCTTGTTTTCTTTCATCCTTGCTTTGTTCTCCCTATGCTATCATGAGATTTATAGGGACTTCTTGATTCAGTTCATCCATCACTAGAAAAATAGACTTGTGTAGGAGGTCATTTGATGAATTTCACTATATTAAGCAAATATTGGTGGTATCTTCTATGGTTTGTTCAATATATTCACATTAGGATTTCCATGAGTCCAACATCACCTGAGTTTTCTTATTATTCTTGTTATCATGTCTAGGTAGAGCAGAAGGAGTATCTAATTACATGTCATGCTAATCCAAAATTTCATCAAAAGAATCATGTAATTTTTTCTTGTTTTCTTTTTGTTCCACTACCGGGTTTGGAAAACTTCATAAAATCATGATGATATTTTCATATCTCATTAAATTAGAGAAAAATTATCTTAGCTTCTATTATATCTCATTAGTTGTTATGGATGCTTCTTTTATTGTTTCCAAAATATTGGTGGTTTTTTTGTTTTCTTTCAGTTGAGCTTCTAAAGCCTTTATTTTTTGTCCATATTCTATGATATTCATATCTTTCTTCTCGGAGAGAACATATTCCTTCTATTTTTCTATTCTCATCTTCTCTATTTCTTGTGTTTCTTCTTCAAGGTCTCTAGATCATCTTTTCATAGTTGATTTGTCTCATTGGTATGGTTCATGAATTCATCTTCCAATTGATTTGTATTCTTCAACTACTCTTCTAGCCCTAAAACTCTTGTCTGATAAGTGTATAAAGTGGCATTGAGCTCATTAACAATGATTGAATTTTCCCTTGCAAATTTACTTAGAGATGAGGTTGTATCAACTGCATTAGTTTGTGGATCTTATCCTAAGTTCCATGACCTTATGTGACCTGATTCCTCCTTGGTGGGAGTGTCTCATGTTATCTAGCTCTTTTATGATCCTTTAGCAATCCCTTTTTTTTAATTTATAAAATAATACTCTCCTAATCGTACAAGAAAATCATCAAAATCCATTACCTCTAATGAGGAGTAGGTGAAACCAAGTGATATTGTATTGATCAACGCATCATGGTTTATGGAAGGACCTAGTAGTGAAATCCCCTTTTTAGTGCAAGGAATATAGTCTTTTCCTTTGTCTTCTTCTATTATTTTCAATCCAGTCCTCTTAACTTTAATTTTTTCATATGCCTTCTTATTTGTTTATGCCTCTTCTCTGCTCTTATTTCCTCTTATCCTCTTCCTCTTCTGTAGCTTTACAGGTTGCTTCTTCAACTTTGTTTTTTTATCTCTTCTACCCTCCTTATTTCTTCTTCTGCATATTGGCAAACTACTTCCACAACTTTCCTTTTCTATGTTTCTGCTTGATGTCTATCCTCTTCTACTTTATTTTTCATCTCTCCCTTTCTTTGTTTCTCTTCCCTCCTTATCCTCTCTTCTAGTTCTATATCCTTTTTATTCCATTCTTCTTCCTTTTGTGTCTAATCCTTTTCTTTGGCCTCTTCTTGTTCTTCAACACTGGCTATCAGTTTCTATCTTTTTTCTTAGAAAAAGATTTTCATTTTCTCTTGTTTAGCTTGGATTTTTTCTAGTTGATGATTATCCTATAGGTGGTATAGTACTTAGTCAAAATACCTAACCCCTTGGAAGAGGGTTTCTTCTTCATTATGATCATTTTGGAATGGGAGTATCATCCCAAGGCCTTGAAATGGTTCTATAACACCCCTCTAGGGTCATGATTCTTTGCCACCCCTCTACACAAGGTTAGTTCCTTTAGATAAGTTGCTTCCTTTTTTTCATGTGGAACATTTATAAAGGTTAAACTCCTAATATAATATGAAATTTTGGAAACTTTCTCTTATTACTAGCATATAAAGACCCAATAATAATTGCCTCCACTATCTGGTAGGTTATTTCCCTACCAATGAGTTAATATGAGACATATTTAGGGACCCAAAAATTATGATATATGTATAGTTTTTCTCCATATACCAGTATCCAATTTCTCTCATGGTTTCAAGGGTTTATGAAGATAACCTTTATGTTGCTTGGAAAAAAATAACATGAAATAAAGGGGCTACAAAGTAGTCACAAATTTCATAGATTTTTTTTTTTTTAAATTGTTCTCCCAAATTACTGAGAAATAGATATGGATGGGAGGGGAATTAGGGTTGCAATTCCAATTCATCACTAGAAAGGAAATATAAGCGCAAATGGAATCAATCAAGAAATATAACATATAAAAAAATTTATTTTGTTGGTGTAGTCTTCTTAGGAATTTTAGAAGATGCTAGTCGAAAAGATTTGAGCCTGCTTGAAAATGTTCCCTGCTTCTATTACATTGTGTGCAATTGGAACCTATTCTAACTTGATATGGACACTTTTATCCTACCCATAGATCTTTCAAATGATTTCCACAAGGATTTGATATGGTTCTTTGAAATACTATGCATCATATACTCTGCTAAGCTTGGTAATGTATGGCATGTATTCATGCCACCATCCTTGAAGGAGATCAAAGGCTTCGTCCATGCGATTGAAATATTTTTTTTCTCAATGGAGGATGTGGGTTCAATTTATGTTTCCATAGTTATTTTATATAAGACCATGCTTTTGAGTTGAAGTAGAATCATTGGCTTCCAATCAAAGTAGTTGTCTGGCGTAGGAATTGATAATGACAAAAATTTCATTCTTTGTTATTGCTTCAATATTTTGTACCTGCAATAGATAGTTTTTTCACCTTATTCCTAGAACTTGTGGGATTTGATAGCATTGAATTTGGAGTGAAACCTGCACAGAGGATCTAACTAGAAATAATGAACACAAAACTTCCAAAGTTGAGAGAAGAAGAGAAGAATTGGAGAGAACAAATGAAATAATTGTATTCCACATGATGAGAAAATTCAAAATTACATTTTATATAATATACATGGATGAACTAATGTTCCATAGTAGTGATATAAGGAGATGTGGACATGCACTAATAGAAAATAGAGTGAATTACCACTTAGTCCTAGTTAACCCACCATCTAGTCATTAGTTAATTGGCTAAGACAAGTGGAGTGGAGAGAATATCATGCATGCACATGCACATTTTTATCACTATGTTATCCTCATGCATGTAAAGTTTACCCTCATGGTGATGACTCCAAGGTGGGCATGCAACACTTGGTCATAATTAAAAGGTTTCCATGTGAGACTTGACTCCACTAGTCTAAGTGCAGTACAATTGAGTAATGACTATAGAGGATGTGGCACCCTCATATAATGGATAATATTTTCATCTAAAAGAAAACATATCTAACCAAGGGATTCCATCAACATATACTAATAAACATAGGAAAATAAATACTAGGTGGGTGTGTCATATCTCCAATATGAGCCAATATCAATTCGAGCATTTATGAATTACATTTATATCCTTTTATTTTAATCTCAATGTGTATGACTACTCTTTCTTTTACCCCTTTTATCTATAAGACATATCTTGGATTGTATACAATTTTGGGCATATCATTCTAGATATCATTATCATTTTCAATAGCTTCATCAAATTCCATGCTTAGTTCTTCATCAGAAGTGTTTTCATATTATTTTCTCGTCAAGTAGTAATTGTTGTTTTTCTTTAGTAATGTATATAACTAATTTCTTCAATTGCTTTGTCTCTAGTTAATTTCTCTGTTAAAATATCTTGATTGTTTTATTTCTTCTTAATTTGTTTTGCTCATTATACTGTATCATAATGTCAATATCATATTTCTCTCTACACAAAAGTTGAGGATAAGGAATTGCAAGTTGGAAATGCAAATTATAAAATTGTGAATGAGGTGGTGAAGAGAGTTTAGGTAAAAAAGGGTCCACAAAGTTTGAGTGGGAAGGTCATCGAGACAAAATATCAATTTGTTGATGAAGACAATGCTTGCGCCTAAAAATAGAAGGTTGAAGAGTAGTTAAGAGGTCAATTAAACATCAATTTCTTGGGTTAAATCACAAGGAGAATGGAGAAAGGATAATATATTTACACAAAGGGATTCAAATTCTTCAAAATCAAATGAGGACATTCAAAGAAAATATTTACATTCCTAGTAGAATATTAAAGTATGTATTGTAATTAGAATCATAACTATAATGCACAATATAAGAAACTTCTGGATATGATTCAGAAAAATAATCTAAATTAATAGCATGAGCCTGCTTACCAAATAGAGTAGCTAATTTGGAATTCTTGGAATAATTTCTTTTCTTTGAGAATTTGTTATCCCAATGACTTTCCTACCTACAAATAAAATAGAAACTTGAATTCATTGGAGTACTTTCTTGTTTGAAGAAATTTTTCTTTTGATGTTTCTTGAATCAATATTTTCTAGAATATTTTGGAGAAGAAACTGAAAAAGTACACCACTTCTTTGACCAGCTTCAAGTTCTCATTTTTTTCTTAGAGAACCTAAAATCATAAGTTTATTTAAATTCATTGCAAAGAGATTCATTCAACACACAAGTATGTTTATTTAATAGGTACTTTGAATTTAGTGCAATCATAATGTAAGGTCTTTTCAATCTCTAGATGTAAATTTCCAGTTATAGAAAAATCTTCAATACCCATTTTCAAATCCTGAAATCTCTATCTCACTAAATAATGTCTTATACATGGCCATGCTGCAACATAATATATTAAGTACAAAGGATCCTCAGGTTAATCTGTTTTGCACATTAAACCTTGCATGTCACATTTCTATTGAAAACTAATGGAAATATCACAAAACTTCTAGGACATAAAGAGGTCTAAATAAAATTTACCTTCCTTTGGGACATTACTATAAAATTATTCAGGTGTTTCTTAAGCCAATTCACTTATCGGATCATCAAGGTAATTTTTGATAGCATCCCTACCATATGATCCTAGGGATGCCCACCAATTTGTTCATTGAATTGTAAATCCCTAAGTTAATCTTGAGGATAAATATGAAAAAGGAATCCTATTGTTGGATAGGGTTCTTTGAGTTCAAGCCCAACCACCCGAAGATTGGATTTATTTTGTAATATCAAAAGGAATATGATAGTTAAAATATGATATGTGTCTTGGATCTCTTATAGAATATGAAGGATTATTATAGGGATCAAGGGTAACCTTTTTCTTTTTCTTATCTCCAATCTCTCCCAATCTATCTCCAAATGTTTGCAAAAATCCAGTCACCTAGTTTACACAATTTTTTTATGTTTCAAAAGACTGCAATCTATCTTTTTATTCCATAACTATTTTTATTTCTAGAATTTAAGCATTTACATCTTTCCATTTATCAAAAATATGAGAGAAAACATAAGCATCATTCTTTAACATATTCTATTTTTCTAGTTGTTCAACATGGATAAGTCTAAATATTTTACTTTTGAGACTTTTTCCAGCAACCATGATCAAAATATGTTTATGTAATTGTTAGTGATTGAATTTTTAATTACATAAATTGCATTTTTGCATGCATAAATTAGTTCAACGCCTTAAAAAAATCTCATTCCACCTAGATTGTGCAACCTTAATAACAAATATATGCATTCATGCAATTCTTCTATATTTTTAACCATTTTTTTGGAAAAACTGGTTGTGCCCAAAAATGTTTAACAAGTAGATTGTTTAGACTACTATGTTCAAAATAATCTAATTCATCTTCTTCACCTAAAAGAGTAGCCTTTAAAAGGACATTAGAATAATGTTTTCTATCGAGATACTTTTCCCAAAGGTTTCTTGGTCCATGCATAGTATTATCATAACTAATGAGCCAATATTTCTTTTAACCTATTTGGTTTTTGATTTCTTCACAAATTTCTTCTACTTTGTCAATTCTAGAAAATGTTTCATGTGTTTTGACTATTGATTTCATATGAAAAACCTTTCTTATATTTTAAATCTTGACAAATTTCAAAGACGTGATCTTTTACTTCTAACACATATATTGCCAAGCCATATACTTATTTATGTACATAGACTGCCCAGTAATTGCAACAATTCAATTTACTCAATTGTCCAAAGAGTGGTTCTTCATTAGGTTATCTATATGACATAATTTCCATGTCAGTGATGACATTATTTTCTTGAAATGTCAACTTGGTATTACCAGGACTTTAATTCCTTTTTATATCTAGGAGGATTATCCCTTTCTCTTTTTTAGGAAAGGTAAGATGAATCATTTTTATTTCAAAAGAATATGAGAACGTTAAACAATATTTATAACTACAATGATTCTCTTTACGTACAATTGGACTACCAACACTTTTTTTACAAACATGTTGATTTCTAAGTGAAGTATATTTTTCAGTTAGCAATGGGAGATTTCTAGAAGCTCTTATTGTCATTCAAGGACTAGAATATCTTGTTATTTGAATTACTTCTTGATATGAGGAAGAAGTACTTGCTCACACTCTTGTAGGTTTTGTGGTATTTGCAAATTTTGACATAGAAATTATTATTTCCATTTAGATGGAAATGTAATTTGGGAAAATGAAGTTGTTATTATTCATATATTTCCTAGTCCAACCCACCATTCTTTTAATTTTTTTGTCAATAGGCTTAATTAATGAAATCATAATGGAAGTTAAACTCCATAAGTAAATAAAGGTTTGTTATTTGACAATATAAAAACTTAAGGGTGTATCAAAATTATCAAGATGAATATAAACCTTATTGTTTATAAGGCTTATAATAAATATAGAATAAACAGAGGTCAAAGGTCCAAATATGGCCATTATGCAAAGGTGCATCAAATCTAGTGATAAGTGCATATGAAAAATTTGTATGTATGGAATGTAAGATATAATGAAGGCTAGAATATTTAATCTAGAATGCACTAGAGGATTTAAACCAAATTTAAGAATGCTAATATAAACACATTGGTTCACTTAGTGAAGTCCATAGTCAATATATTATTATTTAATAAGGGGGACTCGATAAACATATTTTGAAAAGGAAATGAGAATAACAACAAAAGTATATATAATATCTTGAGAAGATTTTCAATCAAAGAACCAAGTCTGATCAACTTTAGAAGAAGGAACATAAGGCATACACTAATCAACATATGGACTAACTTCTTCTATATCTAATGTTGTTGTGTTATGATCATATTGACTTGATGTAACATTATCATCAAGAATATTTTGATCCATTGTATATAAGAATAAGCTATTGCGAAGATGAGTTGTTTTGTAAATTTTCATGGATATTCCACCTGAATAGTCCATCACAATAGATCTCATAAATAAAACTGAAATATACTCTATGATGGATAAATTCCTTTAGATTCCAGAATCTTTAGTTATGGATTTTTTAATTATGCATGAAATAGATAAAATGGAAAAAATAGAGAACAATAAGAAAAAACCACACACCATCCACAAAATAACAAAAATATTTTATCGAGGAAACCCTTACAGGATGAAAGCCATCTAGAAGGTGAGGCTACTCTACTCTCTTTTCTGTAGTATGAAAATAATGCCAGTACAAAGTATAAGGCACTATCTATGGAGTTACCTAAGACCCAAGGCCTGTTAGGGTGCTATAGAACATTAACCCCCTTCATTATGCTCTCTAATTTCCTACTCCCAATTATTCTTCTCTTATATGGAAAAAAATACAATAACATAGGATGGGACCCCTTCTCCTCCTAGTGGGATGATATTTAACATTGGCCGAAAGTCATTTAGGAGTAGAGTTTTGACTTCTTCAACCCTCAATTGTGATAGGGTTTTCGACCTTCTAGAATCTTCTTTAAATTACATTTGTGACTAGCCCCATATACGTGAGTAATGGGGGTTGTGGCATCCTCTCTTATCGGTGAACATGGTAGGCCAACTTGTGGGAGGCATAACTTTTTCATACAAGCTATGATTGAGGAGTTTGACCCTCCGGTGGAAAGGTCTCAAAGTGTAAAACACCACCTTTTGTGTGTTCGTAGGTTTTGGACACCAGAACCCCAAATCATGTCGTTTAATGACTCAGAATGGCCCTAAAAGATTTCAAACTCAAAGCTTATTCCTCCAATTTTTTTCATCCTAAAAGCATTGAGATATATGAAAAATAAAATAATGATCCAATCTGAACCATGAGCAATAAGTGCATACCTATGTGGGTAGATTATCTAAGAAAATCTAATTGTTGCAAAAATTGTTGGTGGAAACCACACCTCCCGCAAGACTTCCTAAGTTGTGCAATAATTGATGCATGTCTCAAATAATAAAACTTGCACTTCTCAAGTACTATTATCACTATACTTCAGATTTCTTTAATCAAACACACATAAAGATTAGAACAAAATATTTTATTAATAGAAATTTCAAACTCTTTTTAATAGCAACCTGGATTTAACTCCATTTTTACACACAAAAAATCTTGGATCTTATATACATAAGATATGAAACTTTCTTGTAGAGAAATTATATATAGAATGACACTATGCTCCTACAAAGATCACGAGCTTTAGAGACAAAAGAAGCTCCAGTACTACCACTAAATTGAACATGCAACTTTAGAGTCCTATAGAGCTCCTATTCGTCTACAGACATGGAGACCTAACCTAAAACTCAAGACACACTCTTACAAACATGGAGACCTAACCTAAAACTCAAGACACACTCTTAGATCCCTTCCCAATATCTCGATGCCTCAAATGAGAATCAAAACCTTAATATATAGATTTCTTGGCTAGATATGGGTCAAATACGACTTATATTTGTGAATAGAAAACTTATGCACATGACAACTTATGACAAGAGACTCTTACAGAAGACAACCAATGATTATCTCATCTCGTGAAGGGAACTCCCTTAAGGGAACCACTTTCTTTTAACAGTACTTATTGTTGACCAACCAACACTATATATAAATACTATTTATATGGCCAACATATGTGATTACAAAGTTTATTTATATGGCCAACATATGTGATTACAAAGTTTTTTTATATGGTATGTGTATCTTGTTTGTCTATGCAAAAGATCCAAAAAGAAGTCTAGAATTAAATCATGAGTTGCATGCATGCTCAAAAGCACATTTTCAGTGTGACGTGGAAAGCCATGTAACCCGCAATAAGATAAATTCCAAACTCTTTTATATCCACATGTGGATAGATGAACAAATCTGGATGGTACTTGGAAGTTTCCGAGTATAGTGTGGCACTGCAATGGAATATTTGTAAAAACCATTATTCGAACCCATAGTATATATATATCCAATGGATTGTAAATAGTTGGATACACGTGTTAAATCAATAAAACAATGGGGCAATTAATACAACACGTTCTACAGCGCTCTGTTCTATTGTGGATTTGCTCTACAGTCTCTTGTTTTACCGACTGGATTTGCTCTACAGTCTTTTGTTTTACCGACTTTCACGTGATTTAATACCAACCGAATTGTTTTATCTACTTTACGTGATATAATACAAACCGATTAAACCACGTACTGTAACACGCGGAAAAGCCCATTGTTTTCACAGCCTGTTATACTTTTTCCATTTGCAGTTTCAAGGCCATCTGGTCACTCTTTCGATCCTAGCAATCCCACAAACATATACAGCAGCAGCTATGAAGCCGTTATCAGAGAACGATAAAGGGACGCAACTCTTCGAAGAAGGAAGCCTCACGGCATCGGGAGAAGAGAATACTAGCAGAGGTACGGTCCGATTCCATTAATAAACCCTTCAAATAAACTCTCTCCCTTACTATTGGAATCTGTAATAAGCTGGGAAAATGGGAAAACAAGCAGATTTTTGGGTTTTTACTTGGTATATTTTTCGAACAATTTTATTAGAAATTGTAGATTTAAGTCGTTGAGTTTTTATAATGTGAGTATCTTGGGTTTGGGAAAATGGGAAAACAAGTAGATTTTTGGGTTTTTACTTGGTATATTTTTCGAACAATTTTATTAGAAATTGTAAATTTAAGTCGTTGAGTTTTTATAATGTGAGTATCTTGGGTTAGTGGTTATTAGGAATAGTTTTAGGGATTATTGGGAAATAGAAATTGTAGATTTGATTGGTTAAGTTTCTTATAATCTGATTGTTATGGGATGAGATGAGATTTGATTCTTAAAGTCTTTATAATTTGCTTGTTTTTGAATTATTAGAATGGATTATTAGAAAACTGAATCTATTTAAATATTCAAAAAAATAATAAATAATAGTAAATTTCACCAAATTCAAATTTCATTGTTTTTGGATTATTAGAAAGCTTAATCTATTTATACATTCAAAAATACAATTCAAACAACAGTCAATTTCACCAAATTGTCACATAAAAATTTAAAAGATAAAATGTTTAGATAACTAAGTTATGGAAAATAACTTTTGTAATAAAGCCTTAAAGAAACTCTATCCCTTAGTACATGAATCTATAAGGTAGGAAACAGTTATTAATTTTCTTTTAGATTGAAAATTTTTGAGGAGTTATTTAAGGCTTTGGCTAAAAGTTCTACTTTTTGGGTTTCTTTTGGTAGGAATCAGGCCATGTAAATTTGGACAAAATCACTATTTTCTGTTGTTTAAATTGCATTTCTGAATGCATAAACGGATTCAGCCTGCTGAAAAACCCTTACTGATTATACAAACTTAGCCACTCAAATCTGCAGATCCAACCATTATCACTGAATTTTGGACAAAATTAAACAAAAAAAAATTAACCAAAAATTAGAACGTTTAGAATGGGATGTTAGAACGTTTAGAATGGGATGGTGTTTCAAATTTTTGATTCACATTGAAGAACCGCCCGTGAACTAATCCCTTAGACTCATAATATAAGTGTTTGCGTTTGATTTATGAGAGTCACTATAGGTACCCTCTTCTCGTTTACAAATTACAGAGATTTGAATTTTTTTTCCCTGAAATCAACCCGACGTTTCTTCCGATCGGATGCAACAGTTGAGAAGATAATTTGTGTTAGGCATTTGCAGGTAGGACAGATCGTATTGTTGATCAGTTGGGCGACGCATACACTTCCTTCACCTCCAGGGGATTACCATGGCCGGAAGAGAAAAGTGATTTGGTATGCTTGAACCGATTTCGTAGCTGTGAAAGAATTTTTCTTCACTGATAACAGGAACTGTTATAAGACTGCTTTTGTCATTAATTCTTTCGTTTGTTTCTTTACTGATAATAGGAACTGTCATAAGCCTGCTTTTGTCATTAATTCTTTTGTTATGTTTGCAGGAAGTGTGCAACGAATCCCGTGCAGCTTCAAATGGCGAAGTGACGAAGAGTATCGGGGCTGTTAAAAGGGGTATCTGCCAACTGCCCAATTTAGATCTTTCTTTGTTACCTCCTCTGGAGGCGATGGGGACGAGGTCCTTCCCTTATCAGCACAAAGGTCGACCCGCTGCATCGGCACAACGGTACTGCTCAGTTCCATATTCTCCAAATCCTGATGTTTATAGGTATAGGCGTTGTCGCTCGCATTATTAATTCATTGGCTTGTTTGAAGCCCTAGTGGTAATGATTTTTCTAAATTGCATTTTTACATGCCAATCAGGTCACCCAAAGCGGGCGCCGAACAGCCGCCTTGTGCCCAGCTCACAATTTTCTACGCGGGGGCAGTAAACGTTTACAATGTCTCGGAAGATAAGGTACTACACCCTTCTTGGAGGAGGGCATTCTGCTTCTGTGGTGGTTTCTACTCTGTTATGAAATTTAGAAGAGGTTCCAACCGGTGTAGTTAACTCAAACGTTTTGGAAATTTTTCGGGGTTAGATTTTTGTGACACGGGAAGTCAGTTCCTATATTGAAATTCTAATAGAATTTTTTAAAATCTGGGTTAATGATCTGCGTAGGTTTTGAATCGGACAAAATTCCTTGGGCATCTTTTCATCCTGGATGGATTTTAGATGATAAAGGAATTTAAATCCTGTTTAAAATTTATGTCTAATTATTTGTGCTCTGAAAAAATTTCATTTTACCTCAAAATTAACTTGTGCTTGTATTATGGGTGAATATCTGGGCTTGTGTTATCGTTAGAAAGGTTCATTTTAGGACAAATTGATTTGTTCTGATGTTTGTTTTGCAAAAACACTCTTAAAAAATAGTGAAACCAGGTTCAAATCTTTGTACTATAACAGATTGATACACCATAATCACCTCACACTTGGCTTCTTATAGAAGAAGACATGAGTAAAATAGATAGAAGTTTTTCTGTCCCAGTATTAAATTTAAAATAAAAATTAGAGAGATTTTGCATACTTTGTAATAGATTGAAATATTGTTGTCTTGTGGGATGGTGCAGGCAAAGGCCATACTGATGACGGCAAGCAAAATTAGTAGCTCCCCGGACAGTCGTACTCCCTCATCCTCTGCGCCTACGCCTCCAATGCAGCTCAACTCCACGCCCCGTCGCATGGATATGGCTCCGATCATTTCATCCGCATCGCCCGGAGCCATCCTCAGCAACACCCAATCTTCTCAGACGATAAAAACCGGTAAGAGGACCTCTAACTATGTAGGGAAAACTAATCTAATTTGGTTAGCAATGCTTAATGTACATAACAAAATTGCATATCTTTCACATCCAATTGTAATGTGTGTTGCAGCGGATCTTCAAATCTCTAGAAAAGGCTGTATACAGAGGTTTCTAGAGAAGCGGAAAGAAAGAATTCTGGGAAAGGGTCCTTACCTTCTGCGAGCCCAAAAGTAGCATTTTAGAGATCATCATATTGGAAACAACTTATGATTCCAATAAATGGGAATTTGCAATTTTGTTCGTTTGATATATGTTGCAACTTGGGGCTATCAAGAATGGTTGAAACGGAGTATGTGATTTCTTGAAACTTAATTTATATCTCATGAGAGCACCATATTTTCAAAATAAGTCTGACGATTCAAGGTTCATTTGAATTGCATAGAATTCAACTAAACTTGATATCTCATGGTTCACAAGAATTAATAGTGAATTAAGCTGGTGTGATGCAATTCAAATTTTATATATATATATATATATATATATATATATATATATATATATATATATATCATTTGAATGGGATAGAAAACACCTTAATTCAAATCTCTTTCAATGTGGGTATATTTGTGAGGCCAAACATTGGGTAGGAAAATAACTCCACACTATGATTCTTCTATTAACAGTAAGCTCAATAAATACACATATTTACATTTAAGTACACATAAACATTGGTATTCCAAACTTATGACTTTTCCTATCACCTATGATTGTTCATATTTACATTTATGTTACAAGTAATGTATCTACGAGGGATCACCTCTCCAACATTCTCTCCTTAATTTGAAGGGGTGTGTGTGAGTCCAAGCATCATTCTGAACTTCTCAAAATTTTATCTTCCAAGCTCTTTGGTGAAGATGTCCATAATTTGCTCATTTGTGGAAGAATGTCTCAAGTGAATAGTCTTGGCCTCTACATGATATCGAATCACGTGATACTTTCTATTGATGTGCCTAGTTCGATCATGGAATCTGGGATTCTTGGCAACTTGATTGCAAAAGTATTATCAATTGGAAGATGTGTAGAATTCACTTGTTTCTCCTATAGATCTTCAAGTATTTTTCTGAGCCATAAAATCTCCTTTATCGCTTCTGCAACTATCACATATTCTTCCTTTGTTATGAAATCTATTGGAACTTATTGTGTGTGTGATCTCCAGGAGACAACTACCGATCCAAGACTCATGAGATAACCTGATGTCGAAACTCTATTTTCCTTATCCCCATCAAAGTATGAATCACAATATCCAATTAGGTTGAAGTCATTTACCTTAGAGTACTTGAGTCCAAAATCTTGAGTTCCTTTCAATTATTTTAGAACTCTCTTTGCAGCAAACCAATGTCCTTCGCAAGGCTTTTGCATGAACCTGGAAAGAATCCTAAAAACAAATGAAATGTCTGGTCTAGTGGTAGTAAGATAGATAAGACTTCCCACAAGCTGTTTATACTTGGTTGCATCCTCAATTCATTTCCTTCTTCTGATGTGAGCTTCAAGTTTTGTTTGTTAAGCCCTAAATAGTGGCTCATTACCCCTTAATTGGGGTATATTAAATTAGTAAGGTTATTTTATTTATATCGGCTTTAGTCCATTATTTGTAATTGTACCTCCTAGTCTCCTATATATACCAAGGAGACATTTTCATTTGAAATCATCTAGTATTTGGACATTTATGTGGGGTATAAGGAGATTGCCCCCTCRAASAGGCTTATTACCTAAAATTATCTMTTTTTCAAGGTGTTGAGTACTTATTCAGAGGTTTTTCTATGCTATATTGATATTTGGTTCTTGACATATGGTATCAAAGTTCAAGGTCTTGGGGTTTCACTACCACATCTRAGACACCTTGAAATTTTCACTATAACATTTTTTCTATGATGTTTCAAAAGGAACCCTTTGGAGGATATTTAGTAGAAGAATCAAGGTACGCTGGGTTAAAATTTCAACTCCGAGGCCTTATACTTTAGGAGATACAACCTGTGTAAGATAGGGTTCTAGAATCATCCTGAATTGAGTCATTGCAGAAGTTTCTCTATAAAAAAAATTCTCTAATGTTTCAGACCCTTAAATATGGAGAATATTCACATAAATTATTAAGTTATTTGTGAAAAAAATTTCATCTTTTGGGTCATCTTATATTTGTAGATAGACCCTATGGAAGATAGGGTATTTGACTAGTCTCAAACAGGTGTTCTGGGTAAAAAAATCATAAATTCTTCGTCAAGTATCCAATTTGCGTGAGACCATTGGAATTGGATAGTGGACAGTCTGTAGTAGTTTTGGTACAAGTTTCATAATTTTATACATATTATTTTGTGTGGGGCATGCTATACAAGCGATATCTCCTGGAAAGGCCACAAATCAGCAAGTTTTGGGGAAGTTACCATAAATTATACTTGGCATATCCAATTTTGATCATACATGTGGCATTGCAGAGAAGAAAGATCAGAGAACTACAAAAAATAACATTTTATACCCAGAAAATTCGATATTTTGGAGATACAATAAAATAAAAGTTGTCTAGCAGAACCACCTCAAAATCAAAGTTTAAAGTGATACTTGGCCAACATGCCACCAAAAAAGAGAACTTATACAAAAAATAAGCCTCCAGACAATCCTACTTGTACTCTTGATGAAGGTGAAGAAATGCGTAAGGACATAAATTATTTACAAAAGAATACAGTAACAAAAAATGAACTAAAAGAGATGATGGATTCAACTCAAGATAAGTTGGAGGCAATAAATACTAAGATGGATGGCTTAAAAGGGGAGATCATGTAAGGATTGAAAAAAATCCTAATAGAGAGGACACCTAAAAGTGAAAATGTATCCCAGGAAATTCATGATGAGGACACAAGGAAGATGAATCAAGAATGGAGAAACTCTAACTTTGGGTTGACGACCAACCACTTTCCTAAGATCGATATGAGGAAGTTTGATGGAAATGACCCCAATCACATGGATACAACAAATGGAACAATTCTTTGATCTACATAATGTGCCCCGTACACAAAAGGTACAGATTGATTCTTTATATTTAGAACCCAATCAATTTGTGTGGTATCGATGGTTTTGTTCTTGCAAATCATTCGTCACTTGGAAACTTTTCATGGAAGATATAGTAGCACTATGAGGATACAAGGATAAATACCTTCTTTAGCCAATTGATAAATCTCAAGCAAAAGGGTTCAGTTACAGAACACATTGAGAACTTCCAAAGATTGAATATAAAGGTAACAGATATTTCAGCTGAGCATTTGATTGATGTATTCATAAGAACTTTAAGGGATAAAATTCAACATGAGGTTCGTCTTTGGGAACCCAAATCATTGGAGAAAACATTTAGGGTGGCAAGAAATGTAGTGTTCCCCAAGGTCGAGCCCCGATGTAAACTATGATATGAAAGAGATTGTAAATATGTGTTATAGGCTGGTGAGACAAGTTTTGTATAAGCTAGTAGGCTTATGTGTTTGATTAGGCTAGAGACCCTAAGTGTTGAAGGCCAAGGGCCTGGATTTTGTATTTGTATGTATGCAACACATCAATAAAATATAAACACCCGCGAGGTGTAGATCGCCACGATGAATGAGTGATGGGGGACTGAGCGTCCACAGAGTGGGCAAGGGATTAGGGGCTGAAAGGTGGGAAAAGGGGTTGAGTGTTGAGCCTAGGGGCTTAGGCCTGGAATAATATTTTAATATTATTTCCAAAAAGAGCCATGTGCATATTATTTTATCCTAAGTTCCTAGCAAGGGAGGGAACATGCAAATGGGATGCACGCTGTGGAACACATGCAGTTCCCAGGGTGACAAGTGTCAACCCTGGTGCATGCAAATATAATCGCCGAGATGAACAGCGGGGAAGAGCTTCTCCATTGGGACCGAACCTTGGAGCATGGAACCAGTACGATCTCTGCAAGAATACCCTGGTTCATCTCTGAAAGTGGAAAAAAAATACTGTGTGGACTTCTGAAATACCCTGGTACAACTCCTGTCTGAACAGCTCGAACCTGTGTTGACCCTGCATGGATTGTTTTTCATGCGTTCCCGAAAACCCGAGTGAGTCTATTCCATGTTGTCGGATTGAGAAATAAGAAGTGACCTGCCATTGTTGAACCAGTTAGAAAGCCCGTGTTCGTTTTCCCGATTGGCTGTTGTGGCCACACAGTGCTTGTCTGCACGTGGCATACTGGCCAGAGTAAGCCTATGTTGAGCTTGTGTGTGACTTCTCCCCAGGTGAGGGAGGTGGTTGATGTTGGAAGAGGAAGGTTGTCAGGCCCGAGAAACTCTTTCTAGGTGAAAGAGTTTGCTGGGAAGTGTTTTCTTCCAGAGAGTGTCCANAAGTTCTTGGCAAGAGAGGGAACATGCAAATGGGATGCACGCTGTGGAACACATGCAGTTTCCAGGGTGACAAGTGTCAACCCTGGTGCTTGCAAATATAATCGCCGAGATGAACAGCGGGGAAGAGCTTCTCCATTGGGACCGAACCTTGGAGCATGGAACCAGTACGATCTTTGCAAGAATACCCTGGTTCATCCCTGAAAGTGGAAAAAAAATCCTGTGTGGACTTCTGAAATACCCTGGTACAACTCCTGTCTGAACATCTCGAACCTGTGTTGACCCTGGATGGATTGTTTGTCATGCGTTCTCGAAAACCCGAGTGAGTCTATTCCATGTTGTCAGATTGAGAAATAAGAAGTGACCTGCCATTGTTGAACCAATTAGAAAGCCCGTGTTCATTTTCCCGATTGGCTGCTGTAGCCACACAGTGCTTGTCTGCACGTGGCATACTGGCCAGAGTAAGCCTATGTTGAGCTTGTGTGTGACTTCTCCCC
>JASDQU010503780.1:49514-61200 GCA_032191745.1 Picea mariana
CTATTCTCTCAATCTATTTTCCATTATTACAAAATATAATCCCTTTAAATCCTCACACATATCTCTCATATATCTTGGATAAGATATTCCAACCAAATCTCCATGATCTTTTCCTTGGAATGGGCTTGAATTATCTCCTCAAATATTGAAATGGTGGAGGAAGTATTCGAGAAGTCCTTTGAATTAATCCTTCACATATTCCTACACATTACAAAGCTCACACATATTTGAGATATATATGAAAGCATGTTGATCTTCTAACATTTAATCACAAACTCCTTTTAAATACTAAAATGAATAAAGTGGAGAACAATAAGGTGAAGCCCAAGTATATTTATGGAAATGATATCGTGAAAGGTTAATGGGGCGATGAAATGTGAAGAATGATGAAGGGAAAGGTGGATGAGAATAGGACATTTCTGAGCCCCAACAATGAGTTCACATCAAAAGAATTTAGGGATTTATGTGATTAACATGGAATAAAAAGACAATTCTCAACAATGAGGACACCTTAGCAAAATGGAGTTGTTGAAAGGAAGAATAGAATTGTACAGGAAATGGATAGAACCATGTTGAATGATTCCAAGTTGAGTGATATTATTTGGGTACAAGTAGTACATACATACATTCATATATTGAACAAAGGAATTATTATAAGTAAGAATGATAAGCCTCCATATGAACTATGGAAGGGAAGACTGGAAAACGTCAATCACTTTAGAGTTTTTGGAAGAAAATGTTACATAAAAAGAGAAGATAATAAGATTGGAAAATTTGAGTCTTGGGTTGATGAAGGCATACTCGTAGGATACAAGAAAAATCGAGGCATACAAATTCTATAACCTAAGGCTCAACAAAATAGTGGAAATCATCAATGTAAAATTCTATGAAACAAATGTGTTTAAGACCGAGAAAGAAAACAAAAATTCAAAAGAGAGGGAAGCAGAAGAAGAACTAAATAAAAAAGAAGAAGAAGTAGAAGAACAAGAACCAGAAGAGAAGCAACCATAAGGATAGCAAGAAGAAACATAATACAATCAACAAGATCTTCAAACACCTTCCAAGACACCTAAATGCTGGTATCAAAAGAATCGTCCATCAAAACAAATTATTGGGGATAAAAATGCAAGAGTAGAAACCGGAAGAAGCAAACAAACACGTACACCAGAAAAAAGAAATATATCATTATTATCCACGGTTGAACCAAGCAACTTTGAGGAAGCAAAAAATAATGAACATTGGATCAAGGCCATGGAAGAAGAACTAAATCAAATAGATAAAAATGAGACATGGGAACTAGTTCCAAGACCTAAGGACAAAAACGTCATAAGAACAAAGTGGGTATTTAGGAACAAGAGGAACGAATATGGACATGTAATCATAAACAAGGCAAGGTTAGTATGCAAAGGATATGCACAAGTTGAAGGTATAGATTTTGAAGAAACCTTTTCCCCAGTAGATAGAATGGAAGCAATCAAATTGTTATTGGCTTATGCACGCTCCAGAAGGATCAAGGTATATTGAATGGACATAAAATCAACCTTCCTTCATGGAGAATTAGAAGAAGAAGTTTACATAGAACAACCAGAATAGTTTCAACTGTTTGAAAATAAATACTATGTTTGAATATTGAAGAAAGCCCTGTATGGACTCAAGCAAGAACCTAGAGCTTGGTACGTAAGATTGGAAAAATATTTACAACAACAAGGATTCAGAATGGGAAGCGCAGATAGTAATATCTATATAGAAGTGGAACAAGAAATTTTGACTATCATTGAAGTATAAGTGGATGAAATCATCTTCAGAAGCGATGATGGCAGATTGAGTCAGAAGTTTTCCAGAGATATGCAGAGTGATTTTGAAACGTACCTACTTGGGGAGTTGAATTTCTTCTTGGGACTCTAGGTATCTCAGCTAGATGAAGGCATATTCATTTCCCAAACCAAGTACAACAATGAAATGTTGAATAAATTTAGAATGGGAGATTGCAAACCCGTAAGAACTCCTATGGTGACCAGTTGCAAGTTGAGAAAGGACATTGAATCTAAAAATGTAGTTCAAAGATTTTATAGATTGATGATTGGCAGTCTAATCTATGTGAAAGCTTCAATACCATATTCGATGCAAGAAGTTGGATAAGTTGTAAGATTTCAAGCAGCACCAAAGGAAACCCATGTTTTAGCAATGAAGAGGATCTTCAGATATCTCAAAGGAACAACAGAGTTTGGACTATGGTATCTGAAAGGGAATGATTCGACTATGGTCGCCTACACAGATGAATATTGGGTAGGAAGTATTTATGAAAAAATAAGTGCGAGTGGAGTAGCTTTCTACTTGGGTGATTGTCTGGTGTCCTGGTTGAGCAAGAAGAAGTCTTATGTATTCTTGTCCACAACAGAAGTAGAATGTATTGCAGCAACAAGATGTTGTACTTAGGTCCTCTGGATGAAGAAAACCCTGCAATACATACAAGTAGAATATGATGAGCCTGTTTTGATATTATATGGAAACATCAGTGCCATAAACACCTCCAAGCATCCAATGATGCATTCCAAGACCAAGCATATTCCTATCAAGTACCAATTTATTTGAGAACGTGTCACAGAGAAAAGTATCAAATTACAACACATTGGGACAAAGGAAAAAATAATAGAAATATTCACCAAGCCTCTCCCAAGGGATACCTTTGAGTATCTTCATCAAAAATTGGTAGTATTTTTATGCTCCATATTGATCTGCATGCCATCTAGAAAGGAAGAAAGGGGGATAAAATATGTTAGGGGGAGTTACCCTTTTCCATTGATGTTGAAGGGGGAGAGAAATATCATAAGCATGAAGACGGGGGGAGCAATTGCCACAAGGGGAGTATGAGTGTTTCCATCAATGCCAAAGGGGGAGATTGTTGTAAAATTGGTTGTCATTGATTTCAACTCTAGAAAAAGACTTGAAGCAAGTATAGAAGCCTTTAGAAGTGAAGGGTTTACTTGAAGGAGTCTCCAGAGTGGTCCCCTTATGGAGTAGCTCTAAGAATGGCCCTCATGGGAAGACTCTTTGAAGAAGCCTACAAGAATTCATAGTCTTCAACAAAATAAGTTCCAATGTATGGTCAAGGAGTCCTAAAAATATGGTTAAGAAGCCCCAGAGGTGTGGTCAAGAAGCGTAGAAGTTGATTGAATAAAAATAGTATGAAGGACATTTCAAATGCATGAAAAACCTCCACAGATTGATAGTCTTCATCGAGTTGTTTCAAATGATAGGTGGCACGCCCTGTGGTTCCACACGATTGAGGAGTTATTCCTTCTTAAAGGATAATCATATATTTTTTCCCCATTGCATGGGTCGGCCCCATTTGGAATAATTATTAAAAACAAAATTAATGATGTGTTGGTAAAGTCATCCCTAAAGGATGGAATATTTTATTAAAAATAAAATTAATGATGTTTTGGTAAAGTTGGCCCTAAAGGGTGGCTTAGTCTAGTATAAATAGATGATAAAGAGCCTCATTCTAGCCAAGAAATCAAGTTCTTTGATCTGAGGAAAAAAAAGGTTCAAGAGAGAAATTTTCAGGAGCATAAGGGAAGAGAAGGTGAGCTTTTTTTATCTATCTTGGAAAATAATTGAAGTCTATTAAAAGCAATTTTTGAGGAAGTAAAGCCGAATGTTTCTGAGGCTATAAGGTGAATTTCCTAAGGCTATAAGGATGAGTTTGACGTCTATCTTCTTGGGCATATTGAGGCTTGTTCTGAGGTGGTTTATAGGAGAAAATTAATGTGGGTCCTTAAGATTGTTTGGTGTGAATTTTAGGTTTGTCCAAAGGCCAAATATGAGGTGAATTTTAGGTCTCCTTTGAGGCTAAATCTGAGGTGAATTAAGGCTAGATCTGAGGCAAGTGAAGGGTTTTTTAGTGCGATCTCAAGGTTTGTCTTAATGTTTCATTTTTAGAGCTATTCTAGGTGTTGTTCTAGGCTTGTCGAAAGGATCATTTGACAGTTACAGAGGCAGATAAAACTCAACAGAGAAGTAGATTGAAGGGCTTGTTTCTAGTGTAGTTAGGGAGTGTATTTTGGCCAAGTCAAGGACTGGTTATGGCATAAGAAGGAAACAATATGAAATCTATATATCAAGGGTGATGTAGTCTATTTTTGCAGCTATCAAGGCAAGGGGTTTCATCTTGCAAAGTTGGTTCTGATCAAAAGTGTACTCTGATAATTCTTATGATTTTTGTCGAACATGGATAATTTTAAGGGTGGAAATTTATCTTTAAATGTAGAAATATTGGTGAATCTTACGATCCCTTAGTATCCAAAGTGTAAAATGTGTGACGATATTTTTGTAAAAAGATTCAAATTTATAAGGATTTTGTATAGTTTCTATAAAATTTTGGTGATTTTAAAGGTAAAATAATTTTATCCTATAGAATTTGGGTAGTTCATTTTTTGAAAAAATGGAAATTGATGAATATTTTTTTGGAAAAAGCATGGAAAATTATCCCATGGCCGAAATTTAGCCCCTAAAATTTTCCCTGTTGTATAAGATATTTTACTGTAATTGCAATCTTTGAAATCAGGGTGGTTGGGTGGTGCATGGGAAGATTGGTGTCTTCAGCATGAAGGTTGGTGCCTAAGAAGTATGAGTTGGTTCTCACAAGGGGGTTGGTGCCTCCTTCTATTTCGTACTAGATAATTTAGGGGGTTGGTGCCTCCTTCCAGTTGGTACTGGAGAATCTTGGAAGTTGGTGCTTTCGTTGGATGTCATCTTTTGATATATTAAAAGTGTTCCATAGTTTTATCCCATTTTGGTTTCCACGTAAAATCCTGTTTCACTATGTATCTATGGTTGTTTGTTTCAATATATGATATCTTGAATGAAACAATATCTTGAATGCAATTATAAGTAGAAAAGGTGATAAATTGTTTATACTGATTCACCCCCACCCTCTCAGTATCCTGAATATACCAACACTAACTAATGTACTAGGACATTCAATTTGAATAAGTTCTATTATGTATTTGGTGTGTGGTTAGTTAATGTAAAATGGTCATGTTTATAGCAAAAGGCATGCTAGGTAGTTGTTATTCATTAATGTGGGACCACTAGTAAATAGGGTTTGGCTAGTGAGAAACTATTTATAGAGGTAGGGAGCTATGTAATGTGATGTCAAGTTATTATCATTGTATTGGAGCTATGCTCATTTGGAGGTTGCCACCTCAAAGAGGTAGTTGAACATTGCTCTTTTTTCAAATTATCAATACAAGGGTTAATATTCCACATGTTCAATACTTTTGTTCTTCCTCTTATACTTTTTGTAGTTTCTATTTCTTTTGATATTGTTATTAATTCTATGTTTCTACTATATAAGTACACTATAAGTGTTATTAAATAACTTTATTTTTCCAATATATAGAATATTTTTTATGAACTAAAGATGTTCTTCAACATCTATAAACAAAGATATTTGTCATTTAGCAAGTCACCTTACCACTAGAAAGAATACTACACATGGTATACAAGTGGGGTCACTTTGTTAGACAACCTTGTACACCTCTCTAGATGCCTGGAAAATAGTATTGTATTAGACATAAAATGTTCATGAATTCAATATTCCACATACCCTCGAAGCCTCATAGGCATACTTGAAACCACCCTTAAAAAATCCTTTCGGCCATTTTACTGCTATAGTTGTAATGTACTTTTCAAGATGAAACAATGATTATTGAGCAAATATTCAAGAAATATTGTAGAAAAGTAAATAAGAGAGACAATGATATGAGGGGGTGTTTTCTTCCCAATGGGTTTTCCCTCTTTACCTCACCTTTGTCATATTATGTTTTGCATAAGTTGTTTATACATGAACACCTAACATGGATGAAAATTGGCAGGACTTATACATCGTGCCTACTCTAGGTTGTGATTCGGGGGGGTGTTGGAATACATGCACAACATTTCACTTTTAAAAGGACATCCATGCCTATTTTATCCATTCCTAAATTTAGGGGGTTGCCTAATTTTAGCAATTTTATTTATAACAAGTCTAACATATGGCATTGATGACAACTAATGTGCATTGGATAAGAATAACTTAGCCCCTTAGGAAGTGTGCATTTTCTTTATTATTAATGAATTCAAACATATCATTTACCATCATCTACTACTTAGTGACTCGTGGTATTGACCCACGGTATTGATTAGTTAAGAATTGACTAAATCTAATTAGTGCATGCACAAAGAACCCCAATATTATGTGCATTTATCCTTGGAGATTCTATATATTGTACTTATGTCAAACATTAATATACAGGAAAAATTTGAATTGGTTCTTCAGCAATATTTTCTTTTTGAGTGTTATTTCATTATCTCTTCTCTCTTTTTCTTGCAATTTTGTTGGAGTAGTTTGTTCTCGCAACTAGATCCTAGCTTGTTCTTAAAATCCTACAAACTTCACATTCAAGAACATATTTCTTAATGGATTGTTCTCACTACATCAACTCTTTCTAGATGTTATTTTCCTCTTTCTTTAGAAGATATATTAGGTTTGTCGGCAAGATATTTTCATAGAAGTTAAAGATGATGGAATCATTAGGAAATATTTCTTATGGAATTTTATGAAGAACCTGCTAGAATATTGAGAGGGGGGGTGAATCAATATTCACTTTTAATCAAAACATGTAATCATTAAATTTATCATAAGTATATCATCAATATATCATGAGCAATATCAATCAATATAGCATAACAAATAACCACAGATACACAGTACACCAAAATTTACATGGAAACCCAAATGGGAGAAAACCACGAAATGCTTTCTTATATTTCAAAGATTACATTCATAGGAAGCACAAAATTTTCAAATTCTCCAGCACCAAATGGAAGGAGGCACCAATCCCCTGATTTACAAGCACCAACCTGAAGGAAGCTTCAACTCCCTGAGTTCTCTGGCACCAACTGGAATGAGGCTATCACCCCATGATTTACAGACACCAACCTAAAGGAAGCTCCAACTCCTTGTATACTTTGGTTCCAATCGGAAGGAGGCCATGACCCCATTTCCTTTCCCCATCCCACTTCCCAGAAATATAAGTGTATAATCACTATCACTACCATTGATCAACCTGTAACTGTCATTGTCATTGATACATCAACCAACCTGTCACTTTCACATCAACCTGTCACTGTCACTTTGTCTCATCAACCTGTAACTGATGATCAAAAAATAATCCAACCTGTCACTGTCCATGTCACGGTCTCTATCAATGATATACCATCATCAACCAATTGTAACCAGATCCACTCACAAGGATACCAAAACCATCACCATACCATGCACATCAACCATGTACCATAATTTGTACCATACCATATGCCAAGTATCCAAGATGTGCCAATGTCTCAAAAATATGCCTCAAGTATGCACCATAACAACCAATATAATATACCAATCATATGCCTCAAATATATACCAATATCACAAATATGTGCCTCTAACAATGAACCATAACATCCATAAACTAAGTACCAATGATATGTCTCAAACATGTATCAATATCACCAAAACATGGACCTCAACCATATGAAACCATATACCAAAAAGGGCCTCCAAGATATGCCTTAAGCATGTTCCATACCATCCATGATACAAGCCTCAATAAAGCACATAAATGGCATACCTTTACTCATGAAGAAACAACTGATACATACCAACTCAGATCTTGTAGCAACTATGTTGTACAATCATACCTTGTTTCAAACTTAACCAAGCATCCTTCATCAAATATAGATTAGCCTCATTGGACAGATGTCAGATATCACACGAGGCCTCACATGACAGACGCTAAACAACCCATGGGGGTGCCTCATGGGACACCAGTAACTTGGCCCACGGGGGTCAACTAAACTAGGGTTTCCTGAAACCCTTCCTTCTCTGCAACTCTGGGACTTTCGCACTCCCTTATTCCTCAAATTCACTTGCTCAAATACGCTATGAAAGACTTACCAAAATATTACTTGAAATATAGATAAGCATTAAAGTTGTGTGTGTAAATATGAGAGGATTCTTTAGGTGTATTTATACTTTTCCAAGTGAATTCTATTCTTTACTCTAGGGTCGGCCTGTACTTTCTTATTATAATTGTTTTCTCTTTAATTAATGACTTGTAACATCATGTTGCAACCATTTATGGGCTTCTTAACCAATCTTTGGGGCTTCCAAATCCATTACCTCATAACTCCTCAACTGTGAGGAACCACATGCCGTACCACCTACCGTTGGAAATGACATGATGAGGAATATCAATCTATGAGGGTTTTGTATACAGTTGAAGTATTCTTCAACCTCATTTTATTTAGTAAATATTGGGCCGCATGACCACACCTATGGGTTTCTTGTAGAATTATTCAAAGAATCTTCCAGTGAGAGACATGCTTAAAGCTACGCCATAAGGGGGGCACTTTGGAAACTTCTTCAATTATACATGTTACTTCTATAGGCTTCTAGACTAACTATAACATTAACATCAATGACAATAAGTTTTCCAAAAATCTCCCCTTTTGGCATTGATGGAAACACTCATGCTCCCCCTGTGATCAATACTCCCCCTATCTGCATGCTTTTGTTCTTTCTCCCCCTTTGACATCAATGGAAAAGGGTAACTCCCCCTGAAAATATGCTTATGAACTTTATCTCTTCCGATGTTTTTGTCCGTTGGTTCTTCCTTATGAAGTAAACTACTAACATATAGAAAAACATCCATATTAAGATTCATTTATCGTCTCTGCACATATGGTTTATCTTCCCTTGTATTCTGAGTGAAAAACGTGTAGATCACTATGGAGCAGAAACTATTCCAAGTTTTTTGTCGAAGATACTCAAATGTCTCTCTTGGGAGAGGTTTAGTGAATATGTTTGCAATATGTTCCTTTGTCCCAATATACTCTAACTTGATATTATTTTCTGTAACCTGTTCCCATAGAAAGTGAAACTTGATCGAAATATGTTTGGTCTTAGAATGCATCACTAGATTCTTGGAGATACTGACAGAAATAGTGTTGTCATAGAATATTGAAATGGGCTCATCATACTTCACTTCTGTATCTTGTCAGTTTTGTTTCATCCATAGAACGTGAGTAGAACATGTTGATTCCACAATGTATTTTTCTTATGTTGTAGATAATGATACTGGAGACTAATTTTTACTTAACCAAGATACAAGACAATCACCCAAATAGAATGTTGCTCCACTAGTACTTCTTTGATCATCAATGCTTCCTACCCAATCTACATCTGCATAGGAAACCACAATCATCTCATTCCCTTTTGGATACCACAAGCCAAACTCTATTGTTCCTTTAAGATATTTGAAGATCCTCTTTATTGTTATAACATGAGTTTCCTTCGGTGTTTCTTGAAATATTACAACTTGTCCAACTTCTTGAAATACATCTCATCTTGAAGTTGTCACATAGAGTAGGTTTTCAATCATCAATATTTAGAGTCTTTGATCTTCTTCCTTAGTCTCATCGTCTTTACTTAACTTTCAACTGGTCACCATAGGAGTACTTATTGGTTTGTAATCTTCCATTCCAAACTTCTTCAACATTTATTTGATGTACTCGGTTTGGGAAATAAAAATTCCTTCTTCCAGATGAGATATATGAAGTCCAAAAAAGAATGTTAATTCACCAAGTAGTGACATTTCAAACTCATTATGCATGTCTTGGGAAAAATTCTTACTCATCCTGTCATCATCACTTCCAAAGATAATGTCATCCACATATACTTCAATGATGAGTATGTTGTTCCTATCAATCTTCACATAAAGATTGCTATCTTCATTACCTTTTATGAATCCGTGTTCCTGCAAGTACATGTCCAATATTGAATACCATGCTCTAGGGGCTTGCTTGATTCCATACAGAGCTTTCTTCACTCTACAAAATAATCTTCCCTTTCTGATAGTAGGAACCCTTCTGGCTGTTCAATGTAGAATTCTTCTTCTAATTCACCTTTTAGAAATGTTGATTTTACATCCATCTGATATACTTTGATTCTCTTGGAACATGCATAGTCCAAGATCATTTTGATTGCTTCCATTATGGAAACAAAGGAAAAAATTTCTTCAAAATATACTCCTTCAATTTATGCATATCCTTTGCATACAAATCTTTCCTTGTTTTTGGTTACTTGTCTATCTTTTCTTAGTTTGTTTCTAAACACCCATTTTGTACCAATCACATTTTTGTTCTTTAGTCTTAGCACTAGTTCCCATGTTTCATTCTTTTCTATTTGATGTAGTTCTTCTTTCATAGAATTGAATCAATGTTCTTCATTACTGGCTTCCTCAAAGATGTTGGGTTCAACTGTGGATCATAGTGCAAGGTGTCTCTACTCTGGTGTACGAATCCTTTTACTTCCTCTAGTCTCTATTCCTACATTTCTATCTCCAATAATCTGTTATGGTGGATGATTCTTCTAAACCCGATGGCTAGGTGTCCTGGAGGGAATCATAAATTCATGTTGGTCATTTTATTCATGTTCTGCTTCCGGTTGTTGTTGTTTTTCTTCTTCTACCTCTTCTTCTTTTATTTCTTCTTCTCTTTCTTGTTCATTTGGATCTTCCCTTTCTACTTTGATCTTTGGTACATCTTCTTCATCAATGTTTACCTTTGTAATTTCCACTATCTTGTTGAGTCTTAGATTGTAACATTTGCATGCCTTACTTTTTCTTGAGTAACCAACCAATATGCCTTTATCAACTCGAGAATCAAATTTTCCAACTCTATCATATTCTCTTTTTATGTAGCGCTTGGTTCCAAATACTTTAAAATGTTTGGCATTTGTTGGTCTTCCCTTCCATAACTCATATGGTGTTTTATCAATGTTACTCATGAGCATTCCTCTATTCAAGATATGAATGTCTGTGTGTACTTCATGTACCCAAAATATATTGCTACACTTTGAATCCTTCAACATGGTTCTAGGCATATTTGTTACAATTATGTTCTTCCTTTCAACAACTCCATTTTGTTGAGGTGTTCTAGATACTGAGAACTTCCTTTTTATTCCATGCTCTTCATAGAATTCTATGAATTCTTTTGATATGAATTCACCTCCATTGTCTTATCTTAAGCACATAATTCTCGAATCCATTTATTTTTCAACCATCTCCTTGAATATTTTGAAATTTCCAAATGCCTTTGATTTATTTTTGAGAAAAGATACCGCAGTCATTCTTGTATAGTCATCAATAAGTAGCATGAAGTATTTTTCACCATTTAGACATTTTTTTCTCATCGGTCCACATAGATCAGTCTGACATTTTCCAATGGATTTGTTGTAGAGTATTCCTTTGATCTGAATTACGTTCTTATATGTTTTCCATGTAGACAATGCTTGCACATAGTACTGGATAGTTTTGAAATTCCATCCATTTCTCTTACTGCTTCATTTATGCTAATCTTGACTAGATTGTCAAAGTTCATGTGTCTCATTCTTTTGTTCCAAAGAAAACTTTCATTTTCTCTTCCCAAGAAACATCTTTCCTTTCAAATCTCATTTAATATGTATATATTGTTTGGAGTCCTTATTTTTGTAGCCACCAATTTTTCTTATCCTTCTTTCCTTATTTCACACTTCTTAGAGTCAAATATAAGTCTATGTCCTTGATCACACATTTTACTCACACTCAAC
>JASDQU010503780.1:61250-71685 GCA_032191745.1 Picea mariana
TCTCTTCCCAAGAAACATCTTTCCTTTCAAATCTCATTTAATATGTATATATTGTTTGGAGTCCTTATTTTTGTAGCCACCAATTTTTCTTATCCTTCTTTCCTTATTTCACACTTCTTAGAGTCAAATATAAGTCTATGTCCTTGATCACACATTTTACTCACACTCAACAAGTTATGCTTCATGTTTTCAACAAGGACATTTTTTTCCTTGGCATCCTTACTTCCAAGCTCGATTATGCCTTTCCCTATAATTTTGGCTGAGTTGTCCTTTCCAAAAGAAATTGATCCATATTTTTCTTTATTCGGAGTTATAAACCTGTTCTTGTCACCTATCATATGTTTCGAACAACCACTATGTTGAGCACTCAACACACCCTTAAATTTTTCCAATTTTTTGGTACCAAATTTCTTTTGTCATTTGCATTCTTTCCATTGATTTTACATGAGTTTCATCTTTAATTTTTTTTTTTGTCGAGATTCTTCATTGTTCATACAGTTTGACTTGCATCTATAAAACAAGAAAGTCTTCAAAAAATAACTGCTAAAAGTAAAGTTCTTTGATACCCGACGATTTCTTCTCTAAAACATCGATATCAATCAACATTGGATGTCGGACAATTTGATCTATGTGTCAAACATTGTGGCATCGTCTCGAGAACACTGACGTCGATTAACATTAGACATTGACCGATTCGAGTACCAATTGTGCCAAGGCCCTGGTCACTTGTAAAATTTCCAACACTGATCAACATTGGGTGTCGGCAATGTAAATTGAAAAACACCCAATGTTAATTCCAAGAGGTATTTTCCGACGCCGATTAACATCGAGAATCAACACCCATTGTTGAACACAGAAGAATGCATTGAAAATGAGGTTAGCACCGAACACCTATAGATATTGGCATTGGTTGGTCAAGAAGGAAATAAAACTTACCCTTTTTTACACGCCTTCCAACCCGTCAACGCTCGATCAATGATTGTGATGCAAAACCTGTAACACCCCAAGGTCGAGCCCCTGCTGAATTGTAATTATGCTTATAGGCTGGTGAGCTGAGTGGTTATAAGATAAGAGACTTATGTGTTTATTAGGCTGGTGAGCCAGATGCTAAGGCCAATGAGCCTGATTTTTTATATGTAAATACACACTTATCATTAATAAAATTACACTGTTGCGTGTAGACCCTCCACGAAGAAAGAGTTATGGGGGACTAAGCTCCACTAGGTAGGGAGGGGGATAAGTGTCTAGGATTAGGGTCTAACATCGAGGGCTTACCTCTAAAGGAATATTATTATTATATTATTATTTCCTAGAGGCTAAGGTTGACTTAACCGTGTTGTCCTAAGTTCCTGGGGAAGGGGGGACGAGTGTTAAGTGGAACTCATGTGGCTTCAGGGAGACATCTGTCAACCTGAGCGCATGCAGTTTTAGGTGGGCAATTCAGCTTGTTCAGGGGTTCACTGAGGATGCTCACCAGTCTCATGATTCTCATGGGGGTCACATATCCTTCACCATTGTGTCTATACTCTTGTGAGGTTAGACACCCTAGAGGAGAGCCATACTCCCCACTGATGCACGTGCGATTGTAACCTGTAGTTACTGGATGTCATCCTGTGTGTTTTTCCTATGAATCTTGATGCATTTGTATTCTCCTGAGCCATGTTTTGTCTTAGCATTTGGTTGTTGCCACATTCGATGTCCATTCCCATTTTTTATTGTTTTCGTCACCTGTGTGTTAGTTGAATGTTGTTGTTGTATTGCTTAGGAGATGAATTGAAGAAGCAGGTTGTCAGAACTGTGAGCAACTCTCCCAGGTGAGAGAGTTTGTTGGGAAGTGAGTTCTCATGGAGGGAGTCTCGTAGAAGCTATAGTACTCTTAGACTTCTGGTCCAACATGTTGTTGAATCCCAAGGTAAGGGAGGTGTAGTGGTCGATGGACTTGTAATAGTGAAGGTGTACGCTCCTGGGGTGGAACAGGCATGTGGGGAATGAGGGTCTGTGGGTTGTGGGCATAAGTGGATCCTGGGATAAAAGATCCTTCCTGTTGTTTTGTGCAACTTACTTGTTGTCCTTGCCAAGTCTAGAATTTCCTTGCCCGATGGAGTTTAGTCCCAACTCGGGGGTGACCCACTACTGAGCATGATGAGCAGTGTGGTCTAAGGATGGGAGGTTCGTGGAAGGTCTGCACGCAGTTGGTGGACCTCAATTAAAAGATAAGTATTCATTTCCCTGTTCATTCACATGCTATGTATTTATATATGTTGTTACATCTATGATTTTATCTTGATTACCGCATGTATGCTTTTATTGTTATTTCTGCATTAAGTTGTGTGATAGCAGAACTCCGCAAGAATATGTGTATGTACAGAATGTTAATATATATATATATATATGAATATTAGGTGTTATCTCTTTTATCCCTGTTAAGTATTATATGTGAATATTTCTGCAAATTTATGTGGTGGCATGGCCTGGCCTGTTGGTTTAAGCCCAGGAACGACCATAAATTGGTATCCGAGCAAAAAAAAAATGATAAGGTTGTTTGGGTAGCGTTACCAGGTCGGGGTCATTGGCTGGGGGGGGTGACATTGCAAATTGTTATCAGAGCAGAAAAAAAATGATAACGTTGTTTGGGTAGCGTTACCCAGTCGGGGTCGTCGGATGAGGGGGGCATGTTAAAAATTGGTATCAGAGCCCAGGTTTCGACACTGAGCCTGGATGGGCCATGTTAGTGGTTAGAGAGACAAGATTTCAAATTGAATTGTTTTCGAAAGGGACAAAACATTCGAGGTCCAGAGCGTCCCGTGGTGCCAAGAGAATACATTGGTCGTATTATGAAGCTCAGGAGGTATAATGGCTTATGGAATAGTGGAAGAGAAAAGAGACTACAATGACCGTGGGTTTGGAACTGCAAGGTTTGAAGTTGGGCCGTAAGATCTGAGCAAGGGAAAGACCAACGTTTTCCAGCTGCCAGATCTAGAAGGAGATGCATGAAGGTTAACCCGAAAATCCTTCGAACTTCGCAACTTCGACGAAGTTAGGTGTTAAGAAGCAAAAGAAGGGTTGAAGCCCGAAGTTCCAAAGTCCCGTAGGGGATATACACCGTAGATATAGGGAGAATCCTTATCGTTAGATCAATCCAAGAGCAGAAGGTAAGATGCATGGTGAAAAGTGGATCTCAACCATCATATATGCGCGTAAGTGGTTGTGAGCAGTGGATCTCATAGCCATTCAAAATTTGACATTTAGGAGAAACAGGATGTGCTAAGATGAATCCTTCAAAGTACCGAAGCTCAAAGTACAAAGTGATGTGGCATGATGAAATCACCTAGGATGACGTGGAATTCCTTAGTCGCACCACGTATCATTCATAATGGAACTTTGACGACCCTGTTAGCCAAAATAAATCTAACATGCGGGGCCACATGCCACCACCTTAATTGTTGATAGTTGTACTAGGTGGACCCAAAAGGTAAAGTAGATCAAAAATTCAAAGTTCAGGATATTTGAGGAATGCTAAGGAAAAATATTCCAAAGTCTTGAAGTCTCGAAGACCGAAGTCTGAAGTGACATGGCCTGCTAACGTCACCAAGGGTGGCGCGGACACATGGGATGTGTGCCACATGTTAATGAGTTAAGAACCTACGGAGGATAGCCACCTCAGTAAAAGTGGAGTCACATGGGTTGAGAGATTCCGAAGGCCAAAGCACCTGAGTCATTGTGACCATTGATAATTGTGGATGCATGTCAGAAGATCTGACACTCTGGAGAGTTGTCACTCCGGAGGCTTCTGGAATTGAAGAATTTGGAAACAACTAAAGCTCAAAGGTCCGAAGCATGAAGTATGCACCTGTTGGGTTAGCAATTATTTCCAGCCGTGGTCACATGCGAGTTAAGGAATGAAGAAAAGGGGGATATCGTTGGATGGGAATTGTTGCAGAATAGAATGGGGATTAGAGACAGAATCGTGGGGATTCTTGATCGACGCAAACCCACTGAAAAATGGATTCTGATATTCTTTTTGTTGAATCAGATTGTTTAAGTTCCTATGGAAAATTATTAAAGACTGATAGCCTGAAAAAATTTGGTTGACTACACATTTTTGCAGAGTTAACAATTGACCGCTGAACCGAGTTGTTGCATAGTGCAGAGAATGAAGGAGGCACATGATGCTTACAATTCGGAGGATGAAGTCAGGGGAATGGATGTCTATTTGGGAGTCGAAGGATTGAACTCCAATGGGCATGGAGAAGAGATAGATAAACAAGAGAACATGAATAAAGTCATTGAAAATCTGCAGAAAGATGTACAGACTCACCGAGGAGATAACAAAAATCTCATGAAAGCCAGGGATCAACAGGGAGAATTCAACATGAGGTTGATGCAGGGCGTGGAAAGAATAGAAAATAAATTGGATAAGGAGAGTGGCTCGAGAAAAACATAAAGTCCCAAAAGAACAAGAATTGTGAGTTGACATCATTAGCACTCCCCGGGGAATTCCAATAAGAGAGCACCCAACAACTCAAGTCCATCCCCTATTAGGAAGCATAAGAAGTTTGGGGAAGATGAGCTACGAGGGGAAATGAACAAAATCAAACCTCTTATGTTTGATGGGGAGAACAAGAAGGATGAAGATACAGAGACATGGTTGTTGGGAATGAGAAAGTATTTTCAACTGCATAATTATTCTTCTCATGCGGAAGGAAGAATTGCCATCTATCAACTCAAAGGGAAGGCATATTTATGGTGGGATCAACTTGTGCAAGTACATCACGTTAGAGAGAATAATTTTACATGGAAGGAATTCAAGAGACATTTTGAAAGGAAGTACCTAACTAAGAGGTATTATGATAAGAAAATGAAAGAGTTCTTTGAACTCAAGCTAGGAAGTATGTCCATTGACGAGTATGAAAAAATATTCTTGGAGTTGTTGAAGTATGTTCCCTTCATCAAGAATGAGACAATTAAGATTCAAAGGTATCTGAGTGGGTTTCCATCTGTCATCAGTGACAAAATCTAGTACGATGATCCTAAAACTATTGAAGAAACCATAAGGAGAGAAAAAATCTTATATGATCAACAAAAAGAGAATCCTACTTTCCAAAAATCTTGGGAATACATGAAGAAGTTTAAGAGGGAATAGAGGCAGAAGGGAAACAAACCACCATTTTTCATGAACATTCTGCATGGACAACTAGTTTTGAGAGAGCCTAAGATGGTTGAAGTAGGTGGGCAAAGGCCAAAGCAGACAGCAATGGAATGTTGGGGTTGTAAAGGAGATCATAGGTATAGAGAGTGTCCTCACAGAAAGGACAAGGTGAGAGTTTTTTACAATGTTCAACAAGATGAAACAATGGAGGACATGGGTAGAAGAGTACCAAGAATCTATGTAGCCATGGACAACAAGCAATATGAGTTTCAATCACACATGATTGAAGTTGGAGGTATGATCAATAACCATGCCTTTACTATTTTAATAGACTCAGGAGCTAGTCATAGTTACATAGATCCTAAAGTTGTGGAAAGATTATGTTTTCCAAGAAGAAAGCATGAGAAATATTGGCTGGTACAACTGGCTATAGGATCCAAGAGGAAAGTTGTTGAGTCGGTTAAATAATGTCCATTAGGCATGAATGGACTAAGTACCAAGGAAGATCTGAATATCTTGCCTTTAGGATCATATGATTGCCTAATTGGTATGGACTGGTTGGACCAACAACATGCCATTTTAGACTACCATAACAACGCATTCACTTGATTGGATGAGGAAGGAAATTAGAAAATAATCCAAGGAATTCCCAGGGCAGTTACTGTCCGGGAAATCTCAGCAATACAATTGAAAAAGTGTTACAGGAAGGGTTGTCAAATATTTTCATCCCATACGGAGGAAACATCTAAGGATAAGGTACCAAATCTGGAGGATCATGCAGTCCTGGAAGATTTTGAAGATGTGTCTAAGGAGGTACCAGGACTACCTCCAAAGAGAGATATTGATTTCTCTATAAATTTGACACCTGGACCAACCCCAGTGTCAAAGACTCCCTACATAATGAGCACACGAGAGCTGAAGGAACTGCAAATGCAACTTGAAGAGCTTCTGAAGAAGGGGTATATATGCCCAAGTGTATCACCTTGGGGTGCCCCAGTCTAATTTGTGAAGAAGAAGTATGGGACATTGAGAGTGTGCATCGATTTCAGACATTTGAACAAAGTGACCATAAAGAACAAGTGTCTCTTACCAAGGATTGATGATCTCTTTGATCAATTGAAGGATGAAAAGATATTTACAAAGATAGATCTAAGGTCAGGTTACCATCAGGTAAGGATTAAATAGGAATGCATCAACAAGATCACCTTCAGAAAAAGGTATGGTCATTATGAGTTCACAGTGGTGCTGTTTGGGTTATCAAATGCACCCGCTATTTTTATGTTCTTAATGAATGGAATTTTTCGAGAATATTTGGACAAGTTTGTCATTGTCTTTCTGGATGACATCCTTGTATATTCCAAGTTGGAAGAAGAGAACGAGCATCATTTGAGGATAGTGTTGAAAGTTCTAAGATAGCATCATCTGTATGCCAAATTGAGCAAGTGCTCATTTTATCAAAACATAATTCACTATTTGGGGCATATCATATTGGAAGAAGGGATAGTTGTGGACCCTGAAAAGATTGAGGCCATTAAAGGGTGGACAACACCTAAAAATGTTACAGAATTCAGAACCTTCATGGGGCTAGTTGGACACTACAAAAGGTTCATTGCAGGGTTTTCAAGAATAACTCACTCCATCACTTCCTTGCAAAGGAAGGGGAATAAATTTCAATGGACAAAATAATGTGAAAGAAGCTTCCATAAATTGAAGCAGTTGTTAACCAGTGCTCCAATTCTGAAGATTGCAGATTCAAATGAAGACTTCATTATATGCACATATGCATGTAAAGAAGGACTGGGTGGAGTCCTCAATCAAAAATGGGTTTGTGGTATGTTATGAATCAAGGAAGTTGAAGGAGCATGAAAGGATCTACGCCACTCACGACTTGGAGTTGGCATCCATAGTGCACACCTTGAAGAAGTGGAGGCACTGCCTCATGGGAAAGAGTTACAAACTAAGGATTGACCATAATGGTCTGAAGTATCTATTTGATCATCCTACTTTGAATGTTAGGTAGAGTAGTTGGCTAGAATTCCTCTGTGAATATGACGTTGATATCAAACACATCAAGGGAAAGGAGAACAAAGTGGTTGATGCACTTAATAGGAGAGTGCATGAACTGCATGCTACAACCATCAACATGTATCATACAGATCTTAAGTGCAGAATTTTTGAAGCTGTGAAAGTTGATTTACAATATAGGGAATTGGTAACAAAATTACAGCAAGGTAAAATGCAACAGAGAGTTGAGGATTAGGAATTAGGAATTGAATGAATCCTCTTGTACAGATTTTTTTTTTATGTACCCAACTCTTATGAATTGAAGAATGTGATTTTAAAAGAAATGCACATTGTACCTTATGCAGGACACCCGGGATATCAGAAAACAATTCTAGCAGTCAAGAACCAATATTATTGGTCAGGCATGAAGAGGGAGATTGTTGAATACATAGGTAAATGATTGGAATGTCAAAAGGTAAAGGTTGAGCATAGACACCCAGTTGGGTTGCTACAGTCATTAACCATCCCTGAGTGGAATTGGGAAGTGGTAACAATGGATTTCATTACAAGATTACCCAGAACAAGCAAGCAACATGATTCCATCATGGTGGTGGTAGATAAGATTACTAAAGATGTTCATTTTTTCCCATTGAAAACTACTCACAAGGAAACTAATGTTGTTGATATTTATATGAGGGAAGTGGCATGCTTGCATGGTGTACCCAAGACAACTGTGTCTGACAGAGACCTAAAGTTTACCTCAAAGTTTTGGAAGGGGTTATTCAAGGGGTTTGGAACAAATATGAACTTCAGCACAACCTATCATCCTGATTCAGATGGGAAAAAAAAAGAGTAAACCAAGTTATCGAAGATATGCTAAGGATGTACGTACTGGAGAAACCCTCTAAATGGGAAGATTATATACACTTGGTATAATTTTCCTAAAACAATGGGTATCAGGAATCACTGAAGATGAGCCCATTCGAAGCACTTTATGGAAGAAAGTGAAACACCCCAGTAAGCTGGGATAACCCAATTGATAGGGCAATGATTGGGCCAGAGTTACTCAAGGAAATGGAAGAGAAAATGATAAAGATTAAGCAAAATTTGAAGGCTTCCCAAGACATATAGAAAAGCTATGCAGAAAAAGGCAGAACCACAGAGAGTTTAAAGTGAGTGACCATGTTTTCCTTAAGGTGAAAGCCAACAAAAGTTCCCTGAAGCTGGGAAGCTGTTCCAAGTTGGAAACCATATTTTGTGAACCGTTTGAAATCCTAGAAAGGATTGGACCAGTAGCTTATATGCCTGCATCCATGACTGTTCATAATGTATTTTATGCATCATTGCTCAAGAAGTATATACCTGATGCTAATCATGTGATTGATTGGAATGTGATCCAAGTAGAACAAGAAGGTGCTTTGCAAGTGTAGCCTGTGTGCATATTGGACTGGAAGAGCAAGCAACTCTGGACTCAAGTTGTAAAGCTTGTAAAGGTTCAGTGGACTTGGTACGGTCCTAAGGACGCAACATGGGAGCATGAAGATGCTATGCGGGCAGAGTACCCACATCTTTTTGAATATTTTGGAAATCTTGTTGTTGTTGTGTAAAGAGTTGCACTGAGGACGGTGCAAAAATAAGGGGAGGGGATTGTAACACCCCAAGGTCAAGCCCCTGCTGAATTGTAATTATTCTTATAGACTGGTGAGCTAAGTGGTTATAAGCTGAGAGACTTATGTGTTTATTAGGCTAGTGAGCTAGATGCTAAAGCCAATGAACTTGATTTTGTATATGTAAATACACACCTATCATTAATAAAATTACAATGTTGCATGTAGACCCTCCACGAAGAAATATTTATGGGGGACTAAGCTCCACTAGGTAGGGAGGGGGCTAAGTGTCTAGGATTAGGGGCTAAGCTAGAGGTATTACCTCTAAAGGAATAATATTATTATATTATAATTTCCTGGAGGCTGAGGTTGACTTAACCGTGTTGTCCTAAGTTCTTGGGGAAGGGGGGATGAGTGTTAAGTGGAACTCATGCGGCTTCAAGGCGACATGTGTCAACCTGAACGCATGCAGTTTTAAGTGGGAAATTCAACTCGTTCAAGGGTTCATTGAGGATGCTCACCAGTCTCACGATTCTCATGGGGGTCACGGATCCTTCACCATTGCATCTATACTCTCACGAGGTTAGACACCCTTGAGGAGAGCCACACTCCCCACTGATGCACGTGCGATTGTAACCTGTAGCTACTGGACGTCGTCCTGTGTGTTTTTCCCATGAATCCCAAAGCATTTGTATTTGCCTAAGTCGTGCTATGTATTAGCGTTTGGTTTATGCCACATTCAGTGTCCATTCCCATTTTTTGTTGCTGTCATCACCTGTGTGTTAGCTAAATGTTGTTGTTGTATTGATTAGGACTTGAATTGAAGAAGCAGGTTGTCAGGCCTGTGAGAAACTCTCCTAGGTGAGGGAGTTTTTTGGGAAGTGATTTATTCTAGAGGGAGTCTCGTAGCATGTATATTACTCTGAAACTTCCAGTCTAGCCCATTGTTGAAGCCCAAGGTAAGGGAGGTGTAGTGGTCGATGGACTTGTAATAGTGAAGGTGTACCCTCCTGGGGTGGAACAGAAGTGTGGGGAATGAGGGTCTATGGGTTATGGGTGTAAGAAGCTCTTGGGATAAAAGATCCTTCTTGTTATTTTGTGCAGCTTCCTTGTTGTCCTTGCCAAACCTATAATTTCCTTTCCCGGTGGAGTTTAGTCCCATCTCGGGGGTGACCCGATACTGAGCATGATGAGCAACATGGTCTAAGGATGGGAGGTTTGTGGAAGGTCTGGACGTAGTTGGTGGAATTCAATTAAAATATAATTATTCATTTCCCTATTCATTCACATGCTATGTATTTATATATGACGTTACATCTATGGTTTTATATGGATTACTGCATGTATGTTTTTACTGTTATTTCTGCATTAAGTTGTGTGATAGCAGAACTCCACAAGAATATGTGTATGTACATAATGTTAATGTTTGGTCTATAATTTCATTAGATAGATATGTAATTATATATATATGAATATCAGGTGTTATCTCTTTTATCCCTATTAAGTCTTATATGTGAATATTTCTGCAAAGTTATGTGGTGACATGGCCTGGCCTATTGGTTTAAGGCCAGGAATGGCCACAAATTGGTATCAGAGCAGAAAAACAATGATAAGGTTATTTGGGTAGCGTTACCCGGCCGGGGTCGTCGGCTGGGGGGGGGGGACGTTACAAATT
>JASDQU010503780.1:72695-88927 GCA_032191745.1 Picea mariana
ACAAAAGGCTCTAGATCCCCCCCAAACGGATCTCGTCTGCTCAACCTTCAAACCAATAAACTCTTCCCTCCAATTTATTTTGGTCTCTCTCTCTTCTGAGATTTTTTTTTTTTCTTGAGGTTCTTCGAACCTCTGGCGCACTCCTTGCGTCCTCTGGACTTCTGAAAGGCTTCAAAATTAAATATTTTTTGAAAATATCCCTACGCACTCCTTGCATCCTCTGAACTTCTGAAAGGATTCAGACTTAGATATTTTTCAAAAATATCCCTACTCACTCCTTGTGTTTGTCTTCCTTGAGACTTCCTCAACATTTTAACTAAGGGTCGTCTCGGTGCACCCCTTGCACGGGTATTCTTCAAACTTCTATACTCCATTGTGTATCTGTGCACTCCTTGCACTTGTCTTTCCAAAGCATCATGTTATCTATTCTTAGCTTCTGAGTCAGACACAACTCTACCTTCACATTCCTTGCAGGAAATGTGCACTCCTTGCACCAGAGTTTTAGAAGAGAAATAATTGAAACTTATGGAACATGAAAGGTTCACACACTTAATCATGAAATACACACTCGGGTGTATAAAACATAGAAAACAAAAAGAATTAAATGTACTCAATGAAATCAGAGACAAACAACACCATACATTTGGAATCAAACCTCTTTGGTTATATTTATTCAGAAAAATGTGTACATGAGTTCATAAATCTCTTTGCTTCTTCTCCACAACTCTCAGCAACAACAAAATAGCTTCAGTAACTTTCTACAATGACTTTCAACAATCTTAACAATAATATTCAGTAGCAATAACCATAAACTTAGCAACCTCATTTGGGCATAGATTACATATATTTATACACGAGGGGCTTCTCGAGCCTTCCCTCCAGCCTACCTTAGTTCTATCATATCATAATTAAAAGAAATTCCTACCTAGCCTTATTACAATAAATGGAAATTACACTCAGATATGAGTTGATGCTCAATATCTGTACAATCCTATCTTGCATTAAAGAAAATAAAATATCCTAGATTGTTTACAATGTTTTCAGCCTCAAAACATTTAAAAAGGTATTTATTTACAATGCTTTCAAAAATTTAAGTTGATGCGCCCTCCTTGGGTTTGAAACCAATTTTAAAAACGCACGTTGAATGTTGAGTTGTCCTCCACTTGTCTTATTTGAATGTTGATGGCGATGCTCCTGCATCATACTCCTTAGGAAAAAATATTCATGGACTCCTGTCCATGAGTTCTTGCACTATCTCTCTACGCTTCTGGATATCAGGTTTAGTTATCCAACTAGCATCCTCTTATGGATGATCTTTCCACTTAACCAGATATTCAAAATAAACTTTACTCATGGTCTTCTTAGTAATCCTCTAGTCTAAAATCCTCTCCATCTATAGCTTCTTTGTTGTGGGAATATGTTGCTTCCACTGAATCTCCTCCTGACCATTTGTTCCTCCTGTATCATCCATCATGTAAGGGTACACGTTTGCTACATTGAATATCAATGATATTCCAATGTCCTCTAGAAATTCAATCTCATAAGCATTTGCAGCAAAATTTATGAGGATTTTACATGGTCCTATATTCTTCATCTTCAAATTGTTATATGTTCATTTTGGAAATATTTCCTACCTCAGGTGTGTTAAGACTTTATCTCCCACTTCGAAATGAACCTCCCTTATTTTCTGGTCTATTCGTCTTTTGTACTTCTGGCTGCTTTCTTGTAGCTATCTCTTAATCTAATAATGCAACTTATGCATCTCTGCAGCAAAGTATTTTTCTCCTTCACTTCAGAATTCATATTGTCCCAAAATCCTCAACTCTGAGAGTCCTCTTGGATGGATTCCATATACTATATGGATTAGTCTTTTACCAGTACTCCTGTTTGGTGAGTCATTGTATGCAAACTCTGCTTTAGGCAGAATTTGATCCCACTGAATCTGATGTTCGGTGACTAAAATCCTCAAAAAATTCCCTAAGATTCGATTTACCACCTTAGTATGTCCATATGTTTGAGGATGATATGCTGAACTGAAAGATAAATTTTTCCCCAGCTTCTTACACAAATTCCTCCAAAAGTGTCCCACGAATTTGGTATCTTTGTTTGAGACTATACTTTTGGGAAACCCATATAATCTCACGATCTCCTTGAAAAAAAAAATTCTATATGATTAGCATCATTGGTTTTGTGGCATGGTATGAAATGTGCAATCTTCGAAAATCTGTCAACCACCACAAATATGGAATCACTCCCTTTTTGGGTTCTTGGAAATCCCAGAACAAAATCCATGCTAATAACATCCCACGACCTGTCTAGAATAGGTAATGGATTATATAATCATGAGTTTTGTTGTTTTCCTTTTGCATAATGGTATATTCTGCATCTATCCATGAATCTCTTCACATCAGATATCATACCTGGCCAATGGTATGAAGAATTTAGCTTCACATAAGTTTAATCATGGCCGAAATTTCCATCCAATCCTCCATTATGATTTTCCTTAAACATATTGTCTCTCATCAATCATTTAAGGATACACAAATAACTCCCCTTGAACAACAATCCATCTTGGATCAGATACTCCATCCACTGGTTTTTTTCCCTTAGCAAAGGGTTCTCACAATCTTCATAAGCTTCTTTAAAATCCAGATATTCTTGGTACATCTCCTTCAGGTGTTCAAATCCCAAGGTCTCCACTTGAAATTCCTGCAAAATAAAAAATCTACTACTCAAATCATTTGCAACTTTGTTAGGACTACCACTAATATGCTTGATAACAAAAGTAAAATTTTGCATGAATTCTACCCATTTGGCATGTCTCTGATTCAACTTCTCTTGTTTGGTTATAAACTGTAAATCTTGGTTGTATGAATACAAGATAAACTCCTTCTAGATAAGATAATGTCTCCATTTCTTCAAGGCTTGAATAACATAAAATTCAATATCATATGTGGAATACTTTCTCTTGACATCATTCAGTTTCTCACTTAAATAAGTGATAGGATTATTGTCCTGACTTAAAACTGCGCCAATGGATACTCCACTGGAATCACATTTAACTTGAAACGTCTTCTTAAAATCTGGAAGAACCAAAATTGTTTGTTCTGTTATCTTCTCTTTCAACACCCTAAACACTTTCTTAGATTCCTCTATCCAATTAAAAGATCTATGTTCTTTATTTATGGTGTCTAGTATGGGTGCACAAATACTGCTGAAATTCCTGATGAATTTCCTGTAAAAAATTGCCAACCCATGAAAACTTCTTACCTCAAACATGCTCCTTGGAGAAGGCCATTTTCTGATTTCCCTCACCTTCTTTGGATCCATATTCAACTCATTTGAAGAGATCACAAACCCCATATTTTTTTTCTTCATGAAAGAACATTTTTTTAGATTCACCAACAACTTCTCTTGCTGCAATCTCCTCAACACCATATTTAAGTGCCTCAAATGCTCCTCTTCAATCTTATTGAAAACTAGAATATCATCCAAATACACAATCACAAACTTACCAATAAAATATTTATGTACTTCATTCATCAACCTCATAAATGTACTTGGGGCATTGGTTAAGCCAAATGGCATAACTAACCACTCATACAATCCTTCATTCATTTTGAATGTTGTCTTCCATTCATCTCCCTCTCTCATCCTTATCTGGTGATAGCCACTCTTCAAGTCTTTCTTGGAAAAATCATTTTATCCACTCAAGCAATCCATCAAATCATCCATTCTGGGAAAAGGAAATCTATACCTAATGGTTATCTTGTTGATGGCTCTTGAATCTGTGCACCCTCTCCATCCTCCATATTTCTTTGGACTCAACACAGTTGGTATTGCACATGGACTCAAACATTCCCTGACCAAACCTTTATCCAACAATTCTTGGACTTGATTCTTGACCTCTTCATTCTCTTGAGGTGTCAACTTGTACGCTTCTTTGTTTGGAAAACTTGCTCCTGGAATAAGGCCGCTATGATGATTGATACTCCTTACGAGAGGTAAAGAGTGAGGTAACTCATCTACCACAATATCAACAAACTCATACAACAACTCTTGGATTTCTATAGGAAAATTATCCATATAAGTGTTCGTAAGGATGACTCTTGGCTTTCTTACGACAACAAATTGCATTTCTTGTTCCTTCTTGACTTATTTCAAGAGTTCCTTCCCACTCATGAGAAATATGCTAAGACTAGCTTCTTCCTTGACTCATTTTTATTCTATTGGAAACAACATATGCCTACACCCATTCTTCTCAAGGGTATAGGTATTTTTTCTCCCGTCGTGTATGAAATTCATGTCATATTTCCATGGTCTTCCCAAAAAAAAATGACAATTTTTTGTTGGCAGAGGGGTAGACCCAGGGTTCAGCTCCAAGATCACACCAACAAGCCTTAACTACTGGCCCTTTCGGCTACACTTGTGAAGCAGATGCAGTCTCACCTGAAGCAACTATGAGGGGATTGCAAGACAGAAATGTCTACAACTAAGGGAAATATCAAGTGGATCTGATACTAGAACATTATAGCATGCATATATCACTTATCAACTTAGATCTATTCCATACATATAATGCAATAACAATATATCAAGGAAAAATAACACAGCATCAATCACACACACAAGACAAATATACGTGGTTCACCCTCTCTCTAGGGCTACCTCCACAGAACTGTGGTTTATGATATATTAAGATGAAAGCATACAGTTCTAATTTTCACTCTTAACCAACATATATTCTCTCTTCTCTCTATCTCTCCCCTTCCTGCGCACCCAGCTGCAGGGTCGATCTTCGCACCCAGCTGAAGATCTTACAATACCATAAGGGTCTTCACTCATCACTTCTCTCTCATATGATAACAATAACTCACATCAACAATACAACTAGATCAATACTAGAAACAACGACAACAACCCAACCTAGGTCCTCTTGACCTTTATTTATACATTACAATAGCTCACTGACATCCTTAGGCCGAAACCTAGGTTTCAAAACCCTAGATACCAAAACCCTAGGTGTATAAAACCCTAGGTCAACTTGACCCACGTTTTTAGGGATTCACTAGCCTGTCTTTCCTTCCTTCTAATGGTGGCTTTTTCCGCTTGTTGAGTTGTCCACAATCCTTCTTCCTTTATGACTTGTCATCCTTGATCTCCTCGTCCAACGCCTTGCTTTCGCGGACTTCGCTCCGTCTTTTCTTCTCTTTTTCTCACTTTGACCCAGTAACAGTTGTTGTGTCTTCCACGCAGTTCTCTTTTCACCTTTTCTTCCTTGATATTCACTTTCTTCCATGACCAAGGGCCAACAATGTCCATGGGTATAACATCACACATAATTTCATCTCTATAACCACCTATTTTATTTTCAACTTTGTATTGTCCACTTACCATCACTTGGTGTCCTTTTTGCAACCACGATACCTTGTACGGATTCGGATGTGCAGTTGTCTCCAGCTCCAATTTTTCCACCATATTTGTGGATACCATATTATCAGTACTCCCACTATCTATAATCACCTTGTATACCATGTCTCTGGTATTGCAAGCAGTTTTGAACAAATTGTTTCTCTAAACGAGTTCTCTTGCTTCTTTCTCTGGTTTTATGAGAACTTTCCTCATCATGAGGGATCATCCTTCCTCTGTTGCTTCTACCTTCATTTATGCTTCCACATTCCTCTTCTGCACTTCAAAAATGTGAGTTTCTACGCCTCCTTCTTTCTTCTTCTCAGGACATTCCCAAGACATATGCCATGTCTTTCCACAGGAATAACATTTCACTTCTCCTCCTATGCCTCTTCCTCTTCCTCTGGGAAAAGAACTTATTCCACCATACTGTATTCCTATGGAACTTACCCCTCTTTCTTCCTAACTGTGATACTTTCTAGCTTCTACTCTGGGATTTTGGAATTTATCTCGGACGATTCCTCTTCCTCAATTAGGAGTCTTTCCTATGTTCCTATGAATTTGTTTTTTGGTCAACTTTTCCTCTGCCTTCAGGGATACCTAATAAGCATCCTCCATTGTCTTCATTTTCATCATGCTGATATCATCTTAAATATCATATCTCGGGCCATTAATATACCTGACAAATTTTTCTTCATCATTCTCCCTATGTCTTTCTCTTATGTCCAGTTTGTAGAACTCTTCAATGTACTCCTTTACCAAAAAAACCTTTTGTCTCAAATTATGCAATTTTCTGAATAGATTTATCTGATAATATTTGGGTATGTATTTATCTTTTAACTTAGCTATCGTTCTATCCCAACTCGTAATATTTGACTTACCTTTGCATCTTCTAACATCTTGCAATTCGTCCCACCATAGAACTGTGTGTCCCTTCAATCTGGTCAAAACATGTTTTTTCCTTTTTTTCATCATCAATCTCCTCATAATCAAAGTACTTATCCAAATTACTTATCCAATCGATCAATTCTTCCACATCCAAATTTCCTTCATACATTCGGACTTCCATTTTTTCTCTGGCTCCCATTTTAACAATAGATCTCAACAGTCGCTCTTCTGCTACTTGTTCTTCTGCAAATCCTTCTGCTTAAACATCTTCACTCTTAGCCTCACTGAAGTCACCAGTATCAGGTAATCTTCTCTATGTTGTTTCCATGGCATCCAATCTTGCAGGAAGTCGTCTCATCTCTTCTTCCATAGTTGGATTTCCTACAGGTCTATCTTTGTGTCTTCTCAGTGGCATGGTTCCAATTTTTATTTCACACAGAGCTTAATTCAAGCTCTGATACCACTTGATGCAAAACCCCATCACTCCTAGGGCCTGTGTGACCTCCTGGTCTAACGATCATTTCAAATTCGGGAGATGAATCATCTCGCAGGACCCTGTTGAGCCCTCAAAAATATTCTTCACAGGTCCTTTTCCTTTTGCCCACGCGAAAATTCAAAGTCGTGAGGGTTGTAATTCACCAACAGAGTCCTCCATGTGACTCTGGGCCAAAACTCTGGGCCAAAATTCCTTTTTTTAGAAAAATTAGGGACTTCGGAGCTACGGGATTTGAGAGCTCCAACAACAACATGTGGCATTACTCCCAAACACCAAATTCACAGATCACTGAATAGAGGAGGGGATCAACGGTCCATAATGCCCGTCATAATCTCACAGTGTTACACATTATTTTGGTCACCCCAGTGATCCATTGACAACATGTATTCATGTTCCCATGAAAAGATAAAAAGAGTCTTTGTCCATGAGGAAAGTGATTGTCTTTCTCTTCTCAAAAACCCTATTAAGGAAGGTCGTCATAGGATGCACTATACATAGGGTGTGATGATGCCTGATCATTGCTCCCTTCTCTAAAGTTGGGCTACGGCATCGCTACAGGTTGCACTATACCCAGGGTGCGACTATGTCGAAAGATAAGGAAAAGTTAAACTTCACAAAATTTCTAAAAGGATATCTTCTAGAAGATGAGGTGGCTTCCGAATGGTTTGGATCTTACTCACTTCTTTGATTTGGTGGGATCATCCTAGTCTCCTCAACCATCTCTCTTTCACACTATCTAAAGAGGAACCTCTCGTTGAAAAGGCTAAGCATGAAAAGGCCAAGCATGAAAAGACCAAGCATGAAAAGGCTAAAGCATGAAAAGGATAAGATTGAATAGGCCAAGAATTGTATGGATAATTCTTCATTAGATCATGCTTGAGAGCCTGATTTCAGTTCATCAAGTTATTGGGGATCTTCTTCATTCAAGGTTGGAGCAAAGGTATGTGTGTTGGATCAAAGGGACATCGGAAGGGGACCTTGCGACATCAAGGCTTTTGGTTGTAATCTCCACTTTCATTTAATATGATAGAGAAATATATTTATTTCCCATAAAACTAGTCTTGTTTTATTGTATGATTCCTTGATCACATGAATAAGTTCTTGTTGAGTACATTGTGTTGCTTTCACTTTGGTTGGTTTGTGTTCCCTTGCAGACTCAATATCATAAGAGAATTGAAGTGGAGATAGGACGACAATGGAAAGAGGAAGCGACATTTAAAAGGTATGTTTCCCATATCTTGTTAATTAGTAAACTCAATGATTAGAACTTTGGGAAAGTTTCATGTTCTGTGATGTTTTGTTTTAGTTTCCAGTGGAATCTAGGGAGATCTGTTTATGTCCGCATTTACCGATTAATCCTATAAAAAAATTGGCAACCATACTGCAGATACGACTCTCTTTTTGGTTTTTTTCTTTCCATTTGATTTTATCTTGCCTTTTTTTTATTGAATTAATTCTTTGAGTTTGTGGGCGATCCATCTGGACTCCCTGGGTCTGAAAGTCCAGTTAGATTTTTTTCCTTTCTCCCAATTTTTCCTCAATTACAGAGATCATCCCACTATACTATACAATCAGCCTGTGATGACCCTCTAAAGTCGCATCCTGCTTGTGCAATACAGTGTGACATCGCCGCACTGTGTCCTATCGGTAGCCTGAAATGACCTTTCCTCGTCGCACTGTTCCCTACTGTCAGCCTGTGACGACTCCTATAGGATTTGTTGGAGTGAGTCATTTTTTCTTTTTTCACCCAGTTTTTCCTTAGTTTCCTGGGGGGGACTTCTAATACCAGTGTTTGATTGATTTGTGAGTTTAAATCTTGCAGTTGATTGGTTTTTAGTGATTGAAAGTCTTTTTTTATGAATTTTGCAAGTTTTTGCTTTTTTTATTCTTGCCACAAAGGTATAATCTCTGGATCTTGATCTAAGTGCTTGTTTGACAAAGGGTATCTTATTTACTTGAGGTTTTGGATTTATTTTGATTTCTAGGTTGTTTTTTGATTGAGAAACAATTTTTGTTTGCATTTGACAAAAATCTTTTCAATCATTTCATTTTTGTCTACGTTATGAGTTTGATTTGGGAATTGTGTTGAATGTGTTGATTTTCTTGGATTACACTTTCCTTTTGTCATTATATCTCCGATTTGATTTGGGAAAGGAAGAACTGAAATCATTTATTCTTTTTAGTAATATTTCATAAGAAAATTATTGCAATCAAATTTTTTTTTAGAGAACATTGGAAATTTTTATAGTCTTTGATTCTTTGGAATTGTGTTCATTCAAGAAATGAGAAATAGTATTTCGTAGCATTTGTACTTCAGAGAAAAATACCTTCTCCCTACTGTAATTAGAGTTAATTGAATTGAAAGATTGCACATTCATCTCTTCTTGCATTTTATTGGGTCAAGGTCACAACTCCATCAGTTTCATCTCCATCTCCCTTTTGAGTAAACAACAACTTTTAAAATACAACGTAATTTGAAATTTATTAGCAACTTTTATTTTCTAGAAATTCTCTTCACCAACATTAGCTAGGATAACTCTTTGGAATAGGTTGTAAGGCACACTCTCCAAAGCATCAAAAAACATAGTAGTATATTGTGATAGGGATATTTCAAATCCAATTTCTACATTTTGTCCTGGGAATCCCTTCTCGCATAAGGGTCAAACCTGAGGTTGCATTAAGACTAAAAGAGTTACTCACCCTGATTTGTTGGTCTTGGTGTGGAGATTGCGCGTATTATTGGGGGTCACTTGAAGGTATACCCACGATTATGTGTGGGAGCCTTTCAAGTTTATTTCGGGCTAGATACCCTTCCTTTGCGCATGGATCAGACAGTCGATTGTTTCCCCAGGCATCATTGTTGTAGTTGGTAACCTTAGTATCCTATCTCTTTAGAGTCTTACATGAGGTGACTGTGGAGGGGAAAGTCTTCACGGTACCTGGAATCAACGTTGGCCAAACTCACTCGGGCTCCTTGGAGGGTATACCCACGATTATGTGTGGGAGCTTGCTCCGGGGTGTAATTCCGTTAAGTAGGTCGTCAACGTAACTTTTCCACCTGCTTTATCCTATACCCTTCTTGTCTTGACTTCGTGACGTTGGATTTCATCACCAACTAGTGACTTTGAAATAAGAAGGTTTGTTTGCTTGGTTTGATTTCTATATTTTATTAGTGATTGTTGTTTGTTTCCTTAGTTGGTGATAGAATTTTTTCGTTCTTTATTTGGTTCGGCCAACATTGACCTTCGCCATTCACGTAGGATGCAAGGATTACATCCAGAATATCCAGAAGGTTGCCTTCCTTTTCTTCCCAATTCACTAGAAGGCTCTCCTGAGGGAGCTCCCAATAACGAAGTAGCTTCACAAGTTGGAAGTTCACACTCTTTAGAGGGATTCCGAATTGTTTCAGATTCTTTAGAGGCATTTAGAATTCCCCCAAATCCGTTATTGAGTATTAGACAAGACACACGTTTTCTCCGAATGAATTCATCAAGAGAACTTGTTATTGTTGACAAAACTGGAGTACCTACTGGACCTAACGTAGAATCTGGAGTAGACGATCCACTTTTTCAAAGTGAATCATTTAGAACCCTGGCTCATACTGCTGGAATTTTCAATCCTAGATCTGCTCCCATGACAATACGTGATCTTTATGGCAACCTAGGGTCAAGTCCTGACCAACATATGGCATCACAAGTGTCAGAGACATATGTTACCTGTACGATACCTTTAGACCACTTTAGTGGTACAACCAGTAGTGTCACCACAGTATCAAACCAATTGTTGGCTGGTTATCACTCAATTCTACCTCTCCAGATGGCCCATTCTACTATGGTCCCACATGCTACGACTATTTCTACCGAAAATGTGGTTATCACTCAAGCTCTTATTGGAGCGCCACTTTCACTTAGACCAAATCCTTCACTTCCCCCTAGGTATAATTCTATGAACACTTCCATTGCTATTCCTACCCAGAATCCATCTAGAGGGTCAAAACTTTTTATTCCTCCTGGGTATAATGCTTCCAGTCAGTTTGTTCCTACACCTACCCAGGTTCTCTCTAGAGGGCCTTACGTCCCTACGTCCCTAGTGGCTTCAATCCAGTTGGAGGCACTAATATTTCTGTCGCTTATGGTTTTTAGATTCTTGTTGGAGGCCAAACCCCAAGTTGGGGGGAAACCTCAGATTGGGGAACAACCTCAACTTAGGGTGCAACCTCAAGTTGGGGTTCATAACCCAGTTTATGGAAAAAATGTACATGTGTTACCATCTCAACCTTGGAATCTTTCTTTCCAAGGGAACCAACAACTGGTTGGAGGGAAACATCCTCAAGTTAATTCCTTTGTTCCTCTCGATTTCGATCAACCGTACCCAGGTTCTATGAATCCTACTTGGGGTCCAAATTTTCAATATAACGTTCCTTTCCAAGAGAACGTACCTAATCAACCCAACCTTGTTGGCTATTTTCCCCAAAACCCTCCACAACCGAATCTGTTAGGACTGTCTAATTATTTGGAGACTGCTTACGGTCCTACTGGTACACCTATGGGACTCCCTCCCCAAAACTACCAGTGCCCACAAGTGAACAGACAGTTTCCTTTTCTGGCCACCTTGGATTTACTGGATTTGTATAGGATCTTGAATGATCCTATTTTACACTCTCCTTATTGGCCTTTCATCCCAGCGAAAATATCGTCTAACATTCTTAAGTTTGATGGTCGATCGGGAGAGGACCCGGATAATCATGTTATGGCTTTCCATATTTTGTGTTCGTCCAACTCATTGATGGACGACTCCATTAGATTGCAACTTTTCCAACTCTCACGGGTTTGGCAGCAAAGTGGTACATTAAGTTACCACGAGGTTTATTTAATGAATTTAACACCCTAGCCATGGATTTTCTAACACATTATCAATTGCCTATTTGTTATGAGACAGGAACTGATATTTTGAGTTCTTTTAAGAAATCTTCTTCCACTCATATTTATGATCACATTCATGAGTGGAGGAGGAGAAGACGATTAATCAAAGTTCCCCTTCCTGATCAACTATTGGTTGAGTGGTTTACCAAATCACTCATTGGTTGTATTTCCTGTGATGTTTCCATTGGTGGTGTTGTCACTAAAGAGCAGGCAATTAGTCGTGCTCAGTATCTAGATCTCGTTTATTCGCAAACGAGAACACTTTACAACTTAATCCCTGATGCTCCTTTTCCTTTCTTGAATCCTACCCCGACACATCCAATAACTTCTCATGTTGTTGATGGTGTGATCGGTACCTTCCATGTCAAGACTCAGTCTCCACAAGCTAGTCACACAAATCCTAAATCTAATAATTCTAATGTACAAAATACTTCTTCTCCTACTCCTTCCTCTAGTAAGAATGTCGAAGTTATATTGGTCCAATCCCCACCTACTGGGAAAAATCAAAACAAAAAGAAAGGGAAGGATAAGAATAAGGAAGATAAAACTAATAATCAACAAACTAAAAATCCCAAAACGCAGCATGTTGATGATAAGGATAAATGTAAACCTTGATATCCTTGCCTCATTTGTGGTGATGATCATTACACGAAAGATTTTCCATGATGCATTGATGTTACTAAGTTCCTCCAAGGGACAGGGAAGCCTCCTACATCCGTCATTTTGTCACAACATTTTCCTTCTCAGCAGTAGTCCCAATTGGTCATTCATGACCAATCTTCTCCTTCTACCACATCCTATGTCCTTATGTTTACTGATGACTCTAAAAAGAAAAAATTTGCAATCGTAACTCAGGCCAGAGATTATTCTCTATCGAAGGATAAAGTTGATGATTTACCACCTTCGTTGGTTCAAACTCCTCCCTACTCTTCACCTCCAAACGATCCTCTTCATCTCGAAATACTGGCTCTAGATACAGTTATTCTCCCTCCTCTGAAGGGCATTGTTCGAAATTTGTTGTTTAACCCTCATGCACATGCTGCGTAAAACTAAAGTATTGTCGAAGATCTTGCACAAGCACCCTCCGCAATGTCGGCTCTCAAATTCCTTCAAAGTTGTCCCACTCAATGGAAGGCACTGTTAAAATCCATTGGTGGAATTAACCCCGCGGATACTAATTTAATAATCTTTGACCTGGAATATCATGTTCCAAGGATCCCTCCTTAGTTAGCGTTTTAGATCCAAGTTGTCGTTGAAAACAAGAATATCTATAGAACCGTTATTGATGAAGGATCCTCGACTTGCGTCATGTTTGTTGCTTGTTGGAAAGCTATTGTCTCTCCTACCCTTACTGAGTCACACAATACCCTTAAGTCCTTCAATGGTACAGGTTTCAAACCTTACGTTGTTCTTCCCTCATTGTCTATTACATTGGAAGTTAAATCGGTCAATGTCGAGGTTGAGATCTTCGATGCACCTCTTGATTACAACCTTTTACTTGTCCATAGCTAGATTGATTCCATGTGTGCAGTTGTGTCTACCCTTTTCTGTGTGTTACATTTCTCGCACCAAGGAAAGGTCATCATTGTTGACCAACTGGCCTTCTTTAATGTTGATTCGTGTACTGGAAACATACCCTTTATCTCAAAGATAGCTTCTGATTATGAGAATGTCGACGTGGGTATTTTGAAATATTCAACTTTGATGGGTACATTCCCAATCCCACCACCTGATATTTCTCCTCCTTATGTTGCCTCGATTAACATGATTTCCACCACTGCTCGTGAAACCCCTGCATCATATGACCCATGGATAGTACCTATCCCTGGTGATCATCCTTGTTACAACAACCAAATTCCCTTAAGTCCGGTTGAATCCGCTTATCAAGCTATCCAATCGACACCCCTCCCCTCCTTCTCTCTGTGATACATATCCTGATCTATTTCATGTGATCTTTCCTACTGATGAGATGATCATGTCAGTCATGTCTATGGAATACACTCCATGGGACGATGGGCATCATCGTTCCATTCTCTTCCTAGAACATGACACCATAGAGAGCTACCAACTAATTTTGAGTCCGTCGACCGTTGTTGTTATTTGTTTCATTCCTAAGTCAACACACGATGACTTGTATGAAGGGAACTTGAGTAAAATTTCACCTACCATCCCTCTAGACATATCGATTAAACTTGGAGTCATGGATAATGTTCATATCGGGGCCTCGTGTTCTACTGATGAGGTCCACACTTATAAAGCCCTTTTCCAAGAATTTCATGATTTTTTCACCTAGAGTTATGAAGAAATTCCAGGTATCGATCCTGATATTGTTTTGCATGAGATTAAGACTTATCTGGACGCTAAACCCGTACGACAGAGACTTTGCCTAGTACATCCACGTAAAGCCACTGCTATCAATATTGAATTAGAGAAACTTCTTAAAGTCGGCTTTGTCTATCCTTTGTCTTTGACCGATTGGGTATCCAATCTTGTTTCGGTAAATAAGAAGAAAGGTACCATCCGCATTTGTGTAGATTATAGGGATATAAATAAAGCTTGTCCTAAGGACAATTATCCAACCCCTTTCATTGACCAGATCATTGAATACTATGATGGAAGAGAAATATTCTCCCTGATGGATGATTTCTCCGGCGATAATCAAATTAATATTTTACCAGCCGATCAACACAAGACTGCTTTTATTTTCCCTTGGGGAACCTTTGCGAACTCGAAATTACCTTTCGGTCGAAATAATGTTGGTGTGAACTTTCAATGTGCTATGTATTACGCTTTCCATGATACAAATCACATCATACAACCCTATATGGACGATCTACCGGTGCATTCCATCTGTCGTCAAGATCACCTGGCACATTTACAGACCATTTTCCTACGTTGTCAGTATTATCGTATACGTTTGAACCCACACACAAAAAAAATTGTGTGGAGTCTGACCGACTTCTCGGTTTTATTGTGTCTATACACAGAATTTGAGTAGACCCTTTGAAGGTTGAGGCGATTCTTAATCTATCTCCTCCTTCCACACTCCGCCATCTCTAAAGTTTGCAAGGGAAGGCAAAATTTTTACGACAATTCATCCCCAATTACGCTAAATTAATGAAAGGATTCACTCGGCTACTCAAGAAAGGTTATGACTTTCTATGGGATGACACCGCAGACAAAGCCTTTGAATATTTGAAACTCTCTTTAACCTGTACACCACTACTATTTCCACCTGACTATAGTTGAGATTACCTCCTCTACTTAGTTGCTTAAGACTCTACCATTTCCATGGTCTTATTCCATGAGGATGATTCACATGATGAACATGTGATATACTATTTGAGTAGGAGTCTCACGAATACCAAAACCAAATACTTACATGTGGAGAAATTGGCCTTGGTAGCTGTTCAATTTGTTCAACGATTTCATCACTATATCTTGTTATGCAAGACCACTATTATTTCTGATCACAACCCCATGCAACACATCCTTACTCGACAATTTTTGGAGGGAAATTGCTCCAAATGGATTTTTATTCTCTAGGAGTTTGACTTAGAATTTGAATGCGCTAAGTCAAAGAAATCTTTGATTTTTGCCTAATTGATATGTGAACTTCCCTCCACTGAGACATAAAATGTGGTAGAGGATTCCTTACCTATCAAATCCCTTTTTCTGATTATTTTTTATGACGTATGGTATGAAGATATTATCATTTATCTCCAGAATCAAACTTTCTGGCCCAACCTTTCTAGTACGGATCGTCATCGTATACGGTATCAAGCTCGTCAATACATCATCCTCAGTAATACTATTTACCACCGTGGTATTGACTCTATTTTTCGATGATGCCTTACCTACGATGAAGCTGAGAAAGCTTTGAATTATTGTCACTCTCGAGCATGTGGAGGTCATATGTCCAGGTATGCCACTTCCCAAAAGATCTTACGAGCTAGTTATTTCTGGCCTTCATTGTTTAAGGATTGCATTACTGTCGTCCATAAAGTTTTGGATTTACTTCACACACACATAGGATTTCTTTTTCCTAAGGTTTTTATTTGTTTATTATTCATAATTAGTCATTATCGAGTCTCCTATATTTTAGGGGAGAATATTCCACTTGGATAATATTCTCTTTCAGTTGACACTTCAGTTTGACTAGTTGAGTTGAGTCTAGATGTTGCATTGGGATCATCACCATGAAACATTGGGATCATCACCATGCTAATTCTACCTTGCCTTGGGATCATCACCAAAGTGGCACATTAGCCTTGATTCCCTAATTTATCTCCTCACTACTCACTATTCATTCAGTTAACTAAAGACTAGTTGACTAGTTAACTCAACTAGGTGGCAGTTCACTCCCGTAACTACCTGAGAGACTAGAATAGGTGGCAGTTCACTCCCGTAATTGCTAGTGTGTGTCCAGATCACTATAGACCACCACTATGGTGACTTGTTTCACCTCAATTCAAACTCATTGAGTTATACATAGTATATCATGTGTAAATTATTCA
>JASDQU010503780.1:101839-112602 GCA_032191745.1 Picea mariana
GTGAAAGTTCTAGAAGGAGATCTTCTAGAAGATGAGGTGGCTTCTGAATAGTTTGGATCTTTCTCGCTTCTCTAATTTGGTGGGATCATCCTAGTCTCCTCAACCATCTCTCTTTCACACTATATAAAGAGGGACCTCTCGTGGAAAAGGATAAGCATGAAAATTCCAAGCATGAAAAGGATAAGATTGAATAGGCTAAGAATTGTATGGAGAATTCTACATTAGATCATGCTTGAGAGCCTCATTTCAGTTCATCATGTTATTGGGGATTTTCTTCATTCAAGGTTGGAGCAAAGGTGTGTGTGTTCGAGCAAAGGGCTATCAGAAGGGGACCTTGCCACATCAAGGATTTTGGTTGTAATCTCCACTTTCATTTAATATGATACAACAATATGTTGCTTTCCCATAAAACTAGTCTTGTTTTATTGTATGATTACTTGATCAGATGCATAAGTTATTGTTGATTACATTGTGTTGATTTCACTTTGGTTGGTTTGTATTCCCTTGTAGACTCAATATCACAAGATAATTGAAGTGGATCTAGGATGAAAATGGCAAGAGGAAGTGACATTTAAAAGGTATGTTGCCCATCTCTTGTCAATTAGTAAACTCAATGATTAGAACTTAGGGAAAGTTTCATGTTCTGTTTTGTTTTATTCTAGTTTCCAGTGGGATCTAGGGAGATTTGTTTATGTACGCATTTACAAATTAATCATATAACACACAGTTGGAAATAAATTCAGAATTTTGGGCTTCAGAGGTTTTTCCCTCTCCAACACATTACACTCCTAGAGTGTCGAACAGGCGAACTCACGAAGGTCACAATCGAAAGTCCACATGTCCTAGTGGATGGACGACTCAGATCTATTCTGGGATTCGGGACTTTAGGTGTCTACACAACACAACCCCTTATGAATTATGAACTCTAAACTAGCGGAGTTCAAATATTCTCTCCATGTGTCCCTCTCTGACCAACGATCCAGATCCACTTCGGTCTTCAAAACTTTAGGAGTTTCATCTCCTTTGCGCCCAACACACAAAACTTGTTGAACTCGCAAAGTATGAAGGGCTTCAATGGTTTAAACCCCATGCTACTTCTCCATATTTGACGGTCTACAAAGGCTTTGGATCCCCCTCGAACAAATCTCGTCCGCTCGACCTTCAAACTAGTAAACTCTTCCCTCCAAGGGATTTTGGTCACAATCTCTTCTGATCTTTTTTCATTTTCCTTGAGGTGCTTCGGACCTCTAGTGAAGTCCTTGCATCCTGTAGACTTCTAAAAGGCTTCAGAATTAGATATTTTTCAAAAATCTCCCTATGCACTCCTTGTTTCCACTGGACTTCTGAAAGGCTTCAGACTTAGAGATTTTTTGAAAATCTCCCTACGTAGTCCTTGCATTCGTCTTCCTTGAGACTTCCTCAACACTTTGACTAAGGGTCGGCCTGGTGCACCCCTTGCATGGGTATTATTCAAACTTCTATACTCCACTGAGTATATGTGCACTTGATGTAGACCCCCTCTCACTCCCAGGATCCACTGACCTCTCGGTCTAAGGATCTTCAAGTTCAAGAGTTGGATCAGCTCACAAGTTTTCACTAAAACTTGTAATTTGGTTTCCATAGGCCTTTTCCTTCTTGTTCAGGTAAAAAATGACCTTTGGAGTGATTCTTCTAGTCAGGGGATAGGTCCACGTGACCCTGGGCTCAAAATCGTAGGCTTATCCATTTTTCTCCACCCAATTTAGGACTTCAAAACCTCCAGGATCCAAGAGCCTCAACAAACAATCCCCACCATCCTCCTGAACCACAAATTTGTGGAGCATTTAATCCCTGCGGGATCGACGACTCACAAACTCCACTCAAACCAATGGCTGGCAGAACTTCGGTAATCTGGGATTCGATGAGTCTTACCTGCTTCAACACATAGTCTTCCTGGAGAGTCAAACTTCGGAGGAGATATGATGGCCTTTAATCCTCCGTCAAATCGAAGGTCCTATCTTTCTCTGACCTTCGGGCCTCCAGGATCCTTGGTACTCTTCACTCCATGAAAATTTTAAACCTTCAATCCTCTGAAACCCTTGATCTACTGAGACTTGTCTTTAGGACTGACGGTCCTGATGAACTTTGGGACTCCCATCTCTGGGAGTCCTCATTTCTCCAAACAGTTATTCCTCTTGAATGTCGAAGTAGCAAATAATTGGATCTATCGCCGCATGTCACTCCATCCAATGGCCAATATGGAGTTTGGGCCTCCATGTATTCAGAAGCTTAGGAATTCAATAACTTCCACCTTGAGTCCCTCCAAAGTATTATTGCTATGAAACGCATGATCAAACAATACGTGTCCTTGGGAGATCTGTCGACCACAGTTAGTTCGAACCTTCGAGCCTTTGGGGGCCCAGACTCCCCCACTTGAACTCTGATAAAACTTTGCTTGCCTTAGAGAATTTTGACACTTCTTAACAATAGTGTCCCCTCTACATTCCTTGCAAGGGTAGAGAATGATATACTCGTAGGAGTATATGTGTGCACACCTTGCACAAACTCTAAAATGATTTCCTCTATCTCTCCTGAGCTTGACTACTAGAGTTAAACAAAATCTCGTGTGCCCTCCTGTGTGCTCCTCTGGTAATTTTAAAACTATTGACTTAGAAAATTTCAAATTTCCTCTTGCTGAACTTTTATGCTCGCTATATCTTCTAATATTTTGTTTCTCTGAGGTTTATAGACCTATGGTGCACTCATTGTGTACCTAAAACTTCCGATGAATTTTAGACTCAGATATTTCTAAGAAAATATCCCTTACGCACTCCTTGTGTTCGTCCCTTCTAAACTTCTTCAACACTTAAAGGAAGTGTTGGCCCAATGCGCTCCTTGCACAAGTCTTCTCAAACCTTTTCTCTCCTCTAAGCAACCATGCACTCTCTTCACTTCAACTAACGACTGTGCACTCCTTTCACTTCCATTTTAATTTCATGTTATCTCTCCTGAGCTTCTGAGTCTATATCGACTCGGCCTAGGCACTCCTTGTGTTCACTGTGCACTCCTTGCACCAGGAATCTCAGAAGATAAAACAAATGAAACTTACATAAACATAAAATATTTCCACAATTAACCATGAAAAAAATATTCATGCATAAAAGATACATAAAACAAATAACACCCAGAGAACATAAAGAAAAAACAACAAAATAGCTTCAGTAACTTTCTACAATGACTGTCAGCATCCTTAACAATAATATTCAGTAGCAATAACCATAAACTTAGCAGTCTCATTTGGGCATAGATTACATATATTTATACACGAGGGGCTTCTCGAGCCTTCCCTCTAGCCTACCTTAGTGCTATCATATCATAATTAAAACATTTTCCTGCCTATCCTTATTACGATAAATGGCAATTATGCTCGGATATGAGTTGATGCTCATTATCTGTAAAATCCTATCTTACATTAAAGAAAATACAATATCTTGGATTTTTTACAAGGATTTCAACCTCAAAACATTTAAAAAGGTCTTTAATTACAATGCTTTCAAAAATTTAAGATGATGCACCTTCCTTGGGTTTGAAACCAATTTGAAAAACGCGCGATGAATGTTGAGTTGCCCTCCACTCATCTTCTTTGAATGTTGATAGTGATGCTCCTGCATGAGATTTTCGATAAGCAATTTGATTCATCTTATGGATCTTGATGAAAATCTTTGAATTCATCATAACCATCCATCTTTAGATATTATTTTCATCCCTATGTGTCTCTCTAGTCAATAATTGTCATGTCGATATACTGATCCAACCGCACATGTGAAAGCGTCATGTTGTCATCTCATTCGAGATCGATGAATTTAGATATGAGTTGGTCCCAAAAGCCTCAAATATAGTGCTCGATCCCCGATATCAAATGAGCGCCAATCGACTATTTTTTGAAATCCCCAATGAATCATTCCAATGTCTCTTCACGCCACTAATTTGTGCATAGCTTTTACTCCGAGAACATGCACAGACGATAGATGGAATTAATGAAAATCTATAGTAGATTCCCTGTACTAAAACTTGATGATTTCAGGTGTAAGGACTAACTTTTTTTTATTCAAATGTATTTGAATTATTTCATAACTTGCACAAAACTGCTTTGTTTTTCTTAACAACTCACGGTTGATCCAATGTCTCTTATGAACTAAGTTTTGTTGTGTTTATCACAAGGCTCCAGACTGGTAGGTATTCGACTCAGGAAAATCTTTGTGCGCATGTATTTATCATAATTGTCTCAGATTTTCTATGATTTAGAGAATACTAAGTTAAATTGTTACATTTGCAGGAAGTCACCTAGACAACCAGTGACTCATCAGCCACCAAAGACCCTGAAAGGAGGAAGTGAGAAAATCGGAGAGGCATCTACCTCGGCTTCTAAGAAGTTGGATTTTCCCCCCAAAGAAGAGCCAATGATTAGAATGTCGGAAAATAAGCCAACAAACCCACCTCCACTCTTCAAAGATACATATAATAACACTGCATCCAAGGTAATGTTGCCTTCCTGGCTTGATTTATACAGCAAAATCTAGTATGAATATTTCCCATAGTTTACACCTCACAATGACCCGGAGGTGAGGGAATTATATGACCAGGTATTCCAGAACATCTTTTGTTCTTTGTTGTATATGGTAGTGGCCAAAACACCTGTCTTTCCATGTGTGTAACACTTAGAGTGGATCAGTCATCATGTTGATGTAGAGAAATGCATGTTAAATAACAAAAATGGAGAATGTATAGGCATATTCTTGCCAACATAGGTAAGCACATATTATAAACTCAAGGACGTTGAATTCAGGTTGAAGAAGGATTTTCTTGTGGCATTCTCTGAATGCCATAATATCGGTCAATTGTTAACATCCTGGTGGAGGAAGGATAAGAAATTTTTGAATCAGGCCTCAGGGTGGTACAACACAGCGAACCTACGAGAACCCTACATTTTCCTAATGGCCTTGATCTGTTGTTTATACGAAGAAAAGGATTGCTCCAGGTTCTCCAAAGCCTATATGCCTTTGGCTCATACAGTTGCTACATATGGAAGAACTTTTAATTAGGGAGATATTATCTCGAAATAGTTGAGCACTGTTGAGGAAAAGGTATGAAGAACCTTACTCATGCATTTTCATATCTTGTTAGGCTAAGGAATGATAGTTGGGAATGTTACCCAAAGTTTATAGCCTTAAATTCAAAACAATCACTTAATTCACAGATAATATATATGATGGATCAAGGCTTATTTTTTATATTATATAAAATTGTGAAAAAGAAAGAAAGCATAAATATATGTATAAGTGTGTACATATATAGGAGATAAGGTTAAAAGAAAAATATGAAAAATATCATTTAGATACACATGTGAGACTGAAATCAGAAATCTGATTTTTATATTAGTTTCATTTTGAGATACAAAGCAAAATTCTCTTTACAAACCCCTGCGAGGGTGGGGACTAAAGTCATATTTAGAAGTCTCCAATGAACACCATACAAAAAGACTCTGACAACAAAATAAAATTGAAGCTAAAGATATGGATCAACTTGCCATAAAAGTGTTGTCACTTGACTCTGCAAAATATTCTTTATCAGTCATGAAATCTAATCCATAAACAAACAAGAACACACAGACTGTCAAAGAAAGATCATAACCTCTAGAAACAAGTTGATGAAAGATATGATTTAGTTTTGAATCCTACTGCCTTCAATAAGACCCTGTTGTCATGAAGATGGTTTAACTTTCTAGTAAACTCATAATGAATGAAGAAAATAACTATCTCATAAGTACAGAGAAAACCTTATATAATAAGTTCTCCTTCTTTTATCTCCCCCTTTGTCTCTTCTTTTGATTGAGATTTTATTCTTTCCCAATAAGTTATGGTAGTTCAATTATCTTTCTTTTTTTAAGCTTAATTAGCTTAACTAATTAGTTGATACAAATAGATAATAATATATAAATAAGGGTCTATTTAAATAACAACTAAACAGGTGGGACCCTTTATCACTCCAATTTTCATTAATTTAATAATCATCAAAACATGAAATATAATACCCCAAAAATTTAACTCAAATATCCTCCTTGTAACTCCCATCCTCATATTAATAGTCAAATATTTTAATATCAAAATAAAATATGATTGTATCTAAAAATAGAATCATATCCATGTTGTCCAAAACAAATATGTCTAAATGTGTATTTGTTTTCCAAACATTTTGTCATACCAAAAAGAAAATAGAATTAACAGCATTAAAAACCATATTTGATATGAAATGGAGTTTGCCTCTTTTCACTACTACTATGCCTCGATCTTTCTGATGTATTTCCTTTTGTATCAACATTAGGCTGATTGGAACCTTGAGGATGGATTTCATTGATGACATGGGAGCAATTATCATTGAGGTGGAGATGAGAGGACATTGATTCAAAGGAATTTTCAGAAGAGTTAGGGGAATTGGTCACTTTTTCCCTTTATCAATATTTGGTTCAGGCATGGTGTTTTTTATCCTTTTACTTGCACATGAATACTAGGCTGGTGAAGCAATGCGGTCATCTTGGGAATTTGGGTTGAATGTCGGTGGAGGAGGGGGAAATGGAAACGATATTTTAGGCCAACCATTATGATGTGTAGCAGGTTGATGGACGATCTATTTTCAGCCATCATTTGCAAGTGGCTATGGCTGCATAGAAACATGAGGGGGGACATGGATACCAAAGAAATTTTGGTGTGGCTGGAAAGGAGTCCTCTCAGGCCTAGGTTGTAGAATTCCTTGGCCAAATAGATTAACAATGAATATTGTTCAAGAAAATGTAGAGTCTTTTTCTTCCAAAACCAATATCTCCATGTCATAATTTCCAACCCATAATCATTATCCAATCCTCTTTAATATTTTTACTTTAAAAATGATATTAAAGATAACAAAATAGGGGATGGATAAAATGTTATTGGAAAGGTGGTGGGCATATAATGAGCGAAAAATGAGACAATGAACAGGAATAATAATGATTGTTGTTCTGTTACAAGAATCATTCATTGACTTTAAAATCAACATTTCCATTATCCAACAACAATCATTTAAATATCCACAAAATTATTTGAATATTCATTGTTTACCATGCACATTTATTTCCAAAACTCCCACCAAATTATGTTTGTGCCATAACATTATTTTTAAGATTCAATACAGAATCCATAACAATTCTTTTTAAGCTACAATATCCACGATATAGCGATATTTTCTTTAAACTTCCCAATACCAATCTCCAAGAAAATGACAGGGTTATTGAATTACGTAGATTCCATTTTTTCTTTTAAAACCATATATATTCTTTAAACTGGTAAAGTATTTTTCATTAAATTGTCGACAAAATGATTTGACTCAGTCAAAACCATAAAAAAAAATATCTCAAGTCGGCATGAGAGGAAAACAATCGAAAAACCCTTCGACTATACATCACATACAATTTACATTACAACCCCAAATATCAGTTGCCAAAAAAATCAAGGTAGAAACCCCAATACGAACATGGTCAGCATCAAACCCACATCAAATTTAAGTCGACAGAATTCCCTCATGGGTAAACAACAAGCGGGTCACAGTTTTGTGGGTCGAATCCATTTTCCCACTGTTTGGTTAAAACACTAAACAATACTTTGAATCCGGGTTTATATTCTTTACTTTCCCACATTATCGGACGGGAAAAACAATGTTTGGGACTGAAAAATAGGCATGGGCCTCAAGGTGTGGATGTAATCAAAGCCAAAATATTTACTTCCCAGAGTGATTGTAATATAATACACAAGGCTCCATCACCTTTTTAAACAGTGGAAAGGATAATACAAAAGGGCTGCGAGACTTTGAAATTGTGGATATGTAATGAGGATACAACAAAATGATCACAAAGCCAACTATTGTTTATATTTTACGGAGGAAACCCTAAAAAATAATCATACAACATGAGTGAAACTGAACACACTCACCCACAAACATTTTCCAACAACCATAACAAAACCTTTTCTACAGGCTCCGTACGGCCAAAGAATTCAATTAGAATAGAATGTCAAATCATAATTTCATTTGAAACTCTTAAATTCCAACAGGAAGAAACCCAAATAAAAATGTGAGTCACACCGCCAGAATGCCCACAACAAATGCATTGTAAACTTTGGAAACAAACGCACTCTGCATGCAAAATCTAAGAGCCAACAAAATAATTTTATCTAGAAGAGAGAGCATTCCATGATGAAGAGGTAAAAGACCATACATGTTAGAAGAATGCTAGCAAATTAACAGAGCACAATTTATTTCGCCAAAGGCCGAGCACAATGGAGGAGCTACTAGCCAGAGAAACCACAACAAGCACGAATAAAATAGTGAAGGTGGTGGCTTCAAGGTAGGGTAAGAACAACATGCAGTAAATGAACTTTGCTTCTCCTCTTTCCACATTAAATACCATCGACCACATCTAACTATGGAGCGCACTTAGCCTCCAAGACTTGTTCCATCAATAATATCTACCATTGAATCATCCAACATAACATACCATTTCCATGTTCAAACTTGAATCGGGCTCCCTCATGGAGTTTTATAATTATTATATGCTCATTTAACACCAAACATCAAAATAACATGTCACACATACCTTGCTAGTGGAGAATTGCCAATCAACCTAATAGTCGTTTTCCCATATAAAAAAATGTATTATGAGTTTGTATGAGACCATATTTGGAGCAATATATCAAAATCTAATGTAGCAAAAGAGAACTAAATGTTTAATAAAATAAACATTTCCTCCATTTTGAAATCAAAATTCTTAGCACCCTTCAAAACCATTAGTTGCACATGGAAATATGTTAGGATTTCCACTCTTATTCTCAAACTGTGAGTCTTTCTCATAAGGTAATTATGAGCCTGATAAGAGGAGCACTTTCTATCATTGTTTTTATCAAGGGGTCCCACCTATCTAGTATTATTTAAAATATATATAAGTAATAATGCATTGCAACCCATTTTCATACTTGAATTTTATGTTTCGTTTTTTTAGGCATCAATAAACTAGTGACTCCATAGGGAAATTTGTTCTTAACATATTTAGAAATCAAAATGCTTGGCTCCACAAACTGGTATAAGTAAGTGATTGAAAACTGTTCAGAAGGCAGTTATGCAACATGGGGGAAATGATGGTTTAAGGGAAAAGATGAGATAGGATTTCGGGGAATAACTTATGGAAAGTGATATGTATGAGGGGAATTAGTCATGTATGCATAACAATCAATAAGATTCATAAATAATAACACTTTTTGAAATTTCAAGGAGAATGCTTATGATATTCTCTTAAATCTTGGGATGGAGGGAAGAAAGGGATAGGAGAAACAAGGAAGAAAATGAAACCAACTATACAACAACAGTATTGGAAGAAAAAATTTATTTCATCAGTTTCTCAAAAGGAATATATCATAGCAGCCATGTCTATCTTATTTTCATTGATCAACAATACTTACAAAATGACATCATTATGAAAAAATTGATCCAGATTTTATTTCTGATGACCATGCAAAACAAACAATAGAAAATAAAACTCAATAAACCAAAGTGACAGAAAAAACATCAGACAAAAATATATACAACAATCATATTTACACAAAATTGAGTGGGTGATCAAGTTGGTTCCAAATAATGTTTCAAGTGGGAACCATTGGTACTGTAAGAAAACAATCGCTCATCCATGTCTTTAAGAAGATATAAATTTGTGTCGAGAATAAAAGCGATCTTAAATGGACCTAGCCATAAATTTTGGAATTTAGAATGTCTCCCTCTCTCAGCATGGGTTGATTCCCATAGTAAGACTTTGTCATCAATCTTAAATTCAACAGCCTTTGATCGTTTGTTAAAATACTTCTTCATTTTTTGTTGCATCCTTTTCAGATTTTCCAAGGAAAATTTTGTTTATTCTTCCAAGGCTAGCAATGGATTTATCCTTTGGGAAAAATTAGAAGAATTTAATTCTTCACTTTGTAACATCAACTACAAGGAATAAAACTCTAGTTCAATAGGAATGATAGCCTCTTGGTCGTTTACAAGCTGAAAAGGAGTAAATCATGTACTTTCCATGGTGATAGTACAGTCTACCCAAAGAGAATAAGTTAAAAGTTTGTGCCATTGGCGAGGTTTGTCTTCTATGATTCTATTTATAATCTTGACCAGGTTTTTATTAGTAGACTCTTCTTGTCCGATTCCCTGAGAGTAATAAGCAGATGAAATGAAATTCTTGACAACTAGTTTAGCCAAAAATTGGGTCAATTTTGTAGAAATGAAGGCTGGACCATTGTCTCTAATGATTTCTAATGGAAGGCCAAATCTGGAAAAGATATTAGACTCTAGAAAAAGAAATTACTTGTTCATCTTGTGCATGCCTAAGAGAGACAACCTTAGTCCACTTACTAAATTAATCAGTGGTTGTCAAAATAAAGATATGCCCTGCGGAGGATGAAGGATTGATTGGACCAATAAAATCTAGGCCCCACTTAGAAAAAGAGAAACCTGGAAGGATAGGATGTAAATGTTGATACTGAGAGGGGGGTGAATCAGTATCAAGTAAAATTTAAAACCTTTTTCAACTTATACTTAAATCATTCAACTATATCCAATGAGCAATGAACAATAGTATAAGAGTTACACCAATACACCACAATACACCATGCACAATATATGAGAAATAATCAATAGTTATTGTTCAAGGGAAATAA
>JASDQU010503781.1:34410-44931 GCA_032191745.1 Picea mariana
TCATTTGGGCATAGTTTACATATATTTATACATGAGGATGTTCTTGATCCTTCCCTCCAGACTACCTTAGTGCTATCCTATCACAATTAAAACATTCATCTACTAAGGCCTATTACAATGAATGAGCATTTACAAACTAGATAAGAGTCGACGCTCGAAATATGTACAATCCTACAGATAATTAAGGCGATTACAATCTTTAGTGATCTTATACAATGGCTCAAGCCTCCAAATATTAAAAGGTCTTTAATTAAAATGTTCCAAAATTTAAGATGATGTGCCCTCCTCGGGACCAAAACCACTTTAAATGTGTGTGTTGGGCACTGAGATGTCCTCCACTCGGCCTCCTTTGGTGTTGATGACGATGCTCCTAAATCATAATCCATAATAGGATTAAATAATGTCTATAATTTGACATCCTCTATTCCGAGAAATTGAAAAATTCATGCCAAGAAACATGAATTATACCATATAACTTATGATCCTCTCAAAATCCCTAAATCACTAATACATGTCCTTCGGATGAAAACAATATTATATGGGAACCCATGTTACATGTGACAAAATATTTATAGTTCTTAGGGTTTACTGATTCATAACAAGATTAAACCATGTCAACTTCAACTAAATATTTATGTTATGTTTACTAATTCATAACATGATTAAAGAATGCCAAGAATTTGACATCCTCTATTCCAAGAAATTAAAAAAATCATGTTGAGAAACATGAATTATTTCATATAACTTATTATCCTCTCAAAATCCCTAAATCATTAATACAGGTCCTTCAGGTGAAAAACAAAATGAGAATTGCTTCACATAAATGATGCAAAAGGGTTATCTATTTTTTATTACTTGTGTGATGTTAATTGATGAGAAAAAAATATGTTGTAGAAGCAATTATGAACATTTTGAAAAATCAAAATATCAAAGTGAATTAAAAAACCATAATAAATCCACTCTCAATCATCCATAGCAAATCTTAAATGCAAGAAAAATTATTTATGGACCAAAAAGTAAGGTATGAATTAGCACTAAAGGTTCTAAATTACCGAAATATTGTATGACTCTAAGCATTGAATTTAAGCATTCATGGAGGATTAATAGCAGATTCCACCTAAAATATTTTTAATTGCTCGATCTCAATACTTAGATAGAAACATGCAAATGGAGTGCACTAGTGAATCTCCAACCAATTAATTTTTTATTTCTTGTAGTTCATTGCTCCCCCGTTGATTGATTTTAATCCTTTCTTGTTTGTTTGAATTTGTTCTCTTTGCATGGGTAAGAAAAATCCAAGCATAGCAGCCTTGGCATGCCAACAATGGAATATGGGTAACTTAGGGGGAAGGAAGGTTGTGTTATGTTTTAAGTAAATACATGGGTCGATGGAATTTGGAATTTCATTTTCACTTTATTTGGACTTTTAAGTACCCCACGTATAAGAGAGTATGTGGAAAACAAGGAAAATCGCAATTAGATTTTAAATTTCTATATAATATGGTGGTTGTTAATCAATCTATTATTGAAAGTAGGTGGACCACCAAGGAAACCACAAATTATTGTAATTTATTAATAAAGTTTACAACAATCTTGGCATGCCAACAATGGATTATGGGCAGCTTGGAGGAGGGTTATGTTTTAAGTAAATCTATGGTATAGAATTTGGAATTTCATTTTGACTTTATTAGGATTTTTAAGTATTCCATTTATTAGAAACTAGTGGAAAACAAGGAAAATCACAATTAGATTTTAAATTTCTACATAATACTCCATTACTGAAAGTAAGTGGAGGATCATGGAAACCACAAGTTATTATAATTTATTAATAAATTTTACAGTAAAAGTTACAATTACTAGCAATTATGAACAACATCTTTCTAGCAATTTATTTTTAATTTTTTGCTTGTTAAATATTAGTTGTAATGTCAAATAAGATTAAAAATGAAAAAACACTCTAAACCCAATTAGAAATTTATGGCTACTAAGGTTTAAATGTGAATCAATGGTGAGAAGACTTCTCAACAAGGAAGCACAACCAGGAAGACAAAGAAGTTACTAAAAAGGGACTTTAGACAATAGAACGAAACAAGCATCAGAACTTGTCTTCTTAGATGGGCCTCTATCAAAGTATCCATATATTGATTACAATCACTTTGATGTCCTTCTACAATTTGTTTCACGTCGAGGATATAGATCATTCATGATGGATGTCAGCTAGGCCCACTAGCATCATGTCAAGGTACTTATCCATCCTTGCTAATGCCATGCCCTAGTGATCACTCCCATAAAAAAATGAGATTTTGGTGGACCTAATTTCAACATCATTGCATGGTACTTGTCCTACCACACTTTCCATCACTACCGAGACATGAATGTATCCCATCATCCACCATGAGTTATCCATGCTACTCCAGTCACCTCACAATCCTCCCTCTAGTCATCTTATAAGCATGGCCATTACTAGCCATGATCACTGAGGATTTGGTCATTTTGTGGATACATTAGCGTTATAATTTCATTTTTATGTAATGCATGTAATTAACATCATACCAACATTATGTTTTTGCACCAACATTATACTTTCATTTTTATATACTACATGTTATTTGTACATCATATTGGAAATATAGCTAGATATATGTCAGATATGTTCTTTGTCAGTCTTAGCATTATCTGGGAACCCACGTTATATGTGAAATTATATATTGTTATTATATTTATTATCACATGTTTGTGGTAAGTACATTTGAATTCAGGGTATACCACTACAGAGTTGAGCTTGTGTTCAATGGAAGTTTTTTCGTTGTTGCATAGGACCTGCTTGAAATCCCTGCACTGCTTCCTCTTACATCCATGCAATGGAATCTACTAGACCAATGACAGGTCAAATTTTAGTGACCACCATCAACACCAACACCATATAATGAAACCCCTACCTAGTAGGTTGAGGGGAAGGGGGGCCTGCAACATTGACAAAAATAGTAAGAGCTCCTAGAGAGTACTTTATTCTCCTACCCACACATAGAAGGAAACATATGATCAAAATAAAAAATAGATGAATCATCACATGGTGAAGCAATATTGTACTTTCTTAGGAATTCAACCTCCCTATCTATTGGAGAGTTTGGCCTTGAATTATAGGAAAAAAGTCAAAAGTAAAATGTGGAAATGGGATAAATGACACTTGTGGAAATTGTGGATTTTGTATGTGGACAATCAGGCTTGGGGGTCTCATGTGAATAGTTTTGATGTGGATGGTGGGTCTCCATCGAAGGTTAAAAAAAATGTTCAAATTTATTCTGTTTTGTCAAGTTGCTACTTTTCTTTTATGTTACTCATAGTCTTTTGGACGTAGGTTGTGGAGGGAAAAGAAAAAGTAATGCCTTTCTCCCAATGATGCCCTAGCCAAGCCAGAGGTTGGAAATAAAAAAATAAATAAAAATCAACTACCTCCTTCAAGGATTCCTCAACCGAGGCCCTCCTCTATAGATTGCTCTAACTTCCCCTCTATGGAAGACCCCTCTACAAACTGTAATTTACAAGGATCCCCCAATTTTTTAAAAATTTGTTACGTTGTTATGTTATAAATCTAGACACTATATTTATGCTAGCTATGCAAACATTATAATTGAGGCTTGACATTGATGCTATAAATATTGATGCTAGCTTCATGTTAATTATGTCAACATTATGATAGCACAAAATTATGCTCACTATGTTGGTGTTGATACATTTTAACATGTCTATATGATAATTGTAACTCTGCAAGATGCAAACAATTATGTTAAGATTTAGCAAGCATAACATTATGCTTAGTATGCTTACTATGTCGATGTTAATACATTTTGACATGTGTGTATAACTATAACCTTAAAAACTCCAAACGATTATGTTATCATGCTATTTAAATTTTGTTATATTGTTATGTTATCCAAAGACTTGCAATAATTTTGCAGACTTCCCCTGGGAAAACTATAACTCTACAAACAATAATTCAACAACCATATCCTTTTTTATTTTGTTATTCTATTTAAAAAAAATTATTTTGTTGTGTTATGCCAAGCACATTAACTGTGCAAACTGTCCCTAAGAAAATTGTAACTCTAAAATAGTAATTCCTTCAACAGTTGTTTATCAAGGACTCCCCATTTAAAAATAAAATAAAATTGGTGTATGTTGTTTGTATTTTGTTATGATGTTATGTTAAAGCACACCTAAATAAAATTTGACATTCTCAATCATGACATTGATGTTACAAATCATGAAGCCACATTATAAATTATGATGTCAACATTATCCTAACTATGTCGGCACTGTCCCTTGGAAAACTATAAGTCTGCAAGCATTGATTCATTCAACTATAATTCAGTAAGGACTCTCCTTTTAGAAAAAAAAAGGTTACGTTGTTATTTTATGCAAAGAACACCTAAATAACAACTGATGTTATAAATCGTGATGCCAACTTTATTTGAACTATGTTGAAGTTATTCAAGTTTAAAGATTTACTCACTATGTTGGTGTTAATAAATTTTAACATGTGCTGAAGAAAACCTGTTTGCAAACATATTTGTAGGAGACACCTCATAATATTAGGTTTGTTAGTGGAAGTTATGATGTTAATGATGATGTTTTTGTAGTCGATATGTCGATACCAAGAATAACAAGCTCACATCTGAGACATCAATTGTAGGTAACTATTTTGCAATAGATTTTTACATGCAACATTTATATTTGTTTCAATTACCTATTAGGCCAATGAACTTAATGATTCCTTTGTGTAGGTTAGCCTTGCAACTCTGACTAGAATATCGACAAGGATCTCGTCTTCCTATTGGATTTTTGAACACAAAATCAAAGACGATCCTCCCCTCTGTGTTGTTAATATAGAGAGTTCCTCTCCCCCTCTTAATCTAGAGAGTTCTCCCCACCGTCCTAATCTAGAAAGTCCCTCCTCTCCCCTTCCTATTCATCTTGTTAATTACAAAGATGAATATGGAAATATACTTGTCGATGTCATATTGGATCCAAGAATGGTAATTTTTCTCATGGTAATGATTCTATGTTTCTTTTGTTAATTACTCTTTCAATTTAGTGTTTTTATGGTTCTTCCAACATTTAACTATTGTTATTTTCCCTTTGCAAGAAGAAGAGTAAGACGAAGAATCTGAATCATGGGTTGATGAAGTATTGATGGAGGAAATTTATCGTACAAGTGGGTCGAAGATGGAGAGAAAAATATACAAAAACATAAGTTCCTAGCATTGAGTTTCTGCAAGGCACTCTGTTGTTATTCATTGTTGTACTTTGAATTGCAGATGTTATACATTTTATAATTTTCACTTGGAACAAGAATCCATGGTAGTGGATGATGTTGAGCAATGATCTGGACAAGATGCATAGATGGTGAGGGTAAATTTAAATTTTCATTTAATGTTCGTAGATATTTTTCTAATTTTGATACGATGTTGCATTTATTTTATTCTAACACCCTCTATCATCAATAGGTAGCTAACGATGATCTCACCCTTGGTTATGATGCCACCTAGGTGGAGCTAGGGAAGGGAGCTGAGGAACTAGATCCAGAACATACAAATGTGCATTTTGAGTACAACCTACAACATAGTAAAATAAATAAAATCCATAGAATGCACATCATATTGCAGTATGTGCGAGAGGTAGGTAGTGGTAAGCGGATGAAGTGGTACTAGAATATGGAAATGGGTACCATTACCTCTAGCAAGTGACCTCACATCATAGCTATTTTTAGTTCCTTACACAAGTTATTGTGATTGTATTCTCATACCCAAAATAAGTGCAAGTTTAGAGTCCATGTGAGGAGAATGGGGAGATGAGATTAGTAATTTTTATTATATTTCCTGATCATCCCAGAGGAGGTTTCCCAAAATGGACTCCTTTGCAAGTCATCCAAACAATCATTCTATTACTATTATTTGTACTAATATATATATATATATATATATATATATATATATATATATATATATATATATATAAGAATTTCGACATTACTATAATGCCTTTGTTCATTTTGCAAATTTTGTTTTGTTGTTGGTGATGTTATAGTTATGTTCAATTTTTTTTTGACATTTGTAGAATAAACCATCCATGCCTATGCATGTCTGCATTTGTTGTAAATGGTTTCACATTGCAACGATACTTCCATCATTTTTTTTTATTTATTTCAACTAAAAGTTCTCATTTCTGATAACTATCTTATCTAGGATTCTAGGCAATGATGTATGATCATTTTAGGAAAATGGAAGTTAATGCATTTATATTATTGTATCAATATTGACAAATCAAAATTTATGCATATGATTGTTTTCTTTTCAAAAGGCTTTAAGAACAAGGGGTTTTAAGGATGGCGCAACTTGTATTGTAGTTTACATTATTCCACCCGAACACTCTATGCCTATTTCATTCCCTCCTAAGAAGAAAAATAATTTGAGATCACTTATATTCAAGAAAATGTTTCGAGATTCAATGAATAAGTTGACCAACAAGTTGTTTATAGTTGGAATTGTTGAAGAACTCTTTGAAGAAAGGTTGGCAATGCTTGCTAAAAGGTTGGTAGTTGACCTAGAAGTTGAACCGGTTGATTCAATGGTTGAAGTAGAATATTAACATGTGAGTCTATATCTAAGCTTAAGGATTGAGATGTAATTTCTTATCCAACACTAGTAGCATAGGTGGAGGTAGAGATAAAACTATTTCACTAAGTAGTAGACCCAATAGTAGTAGATTTAGAATCAGTTGTTTAAGCAAGATCAATAACATAATTTGTTTATTTCATTGCTTAAGTGGTTCAATACTTGAAATTAATAGAATATCCTATAATAGTATAACTAGTAACATATCCAATAGCACCATTAGTAGCATTAATAGAACCATCAGTAGCAAATGCAAAGACATGGCTTGCTCGAATAGAGGCAAACCATAACCTAGGAAGTGTTGGAGGTAGTACTAGTTGTTCCAACATCTAAGATATCAATAGAAATGCTAGAAACACTAATATAAGCATAGCCTAGAGAACCTAGAGAAAAGACAAACACTAGGGATACATGAGTAGAAGTGATAGGTCTAGACTAAGTGAAATGGACAATTGAGAAACATGCACCTTATCACATTTGGGTACTTCTCTAGGATCCAATTCTTGCTAGTGTTGCAACAATATGGTTCAATATAATGGCATGGTTGATTACAGTCACGTTAGAATTATTGATTGCGACTATGTTACAAGAAACGAGAAATGGAATGTGAAATGGATACAATAGGAGAAACAGAATTTATCTAGTTTTATACTAGTAATTTTTTTTGTGTTTTTTTAGAATTTTCTAAGATATATGTAAAGTAATAGAGAAGACCAAGGAATTAAAACTCAATATCTAAATAAAGAAAAATAATAAAGAGGGCATGGGAACAAAATAGAAATAAGAAATAGGAACAAACAAACAAAAAAACAAAGAAAATTGACAGTAAACAACTAGACGTTGTGCAACTATACAATGTGGTGTACATCTTCATGTCTCTAACGTTAAAATTCCACTCTCCAGGATCTAAGAATTTCTCACAAAATGGTGGTTTACTCACCAAGAAACAAAAAATGATAATAACAATAGGTTTTCTTACATGCTTCTTACAAGTAATGGGTTTCTCCCAAATATGGTGCCATAATGTTCAGTTACTAGTAGCATATGACTGCAATCATGCTGAAAATATTTGACTACGGTTATGATATCATTACTCTTTAAGAAATAAATAACACATAATGCCGACATTATTAGGTAAGTCAACGTTCTTTTATTAAGTAATTCACATAATGATATCAATAAAAGGTTCAGTGCTTTCATTAGAGCTTGTAAAGTTCATATTTGTTATAAATAAACAATTCAATTATTTCATTAGAGTTTGCAAAAAATTACATTTTACAATAATTGGTGAATGTTTGCTCAATATCCTACTTGTTTCTCAATTATCACTTTTTTACTATTGAAGAAAAAATAGTATTTAATGTTGGAATTATTAGCCCAGACAACGTATTTTTTTTTAATGATTCATAGAATGATAAGTTAGTGAGCAAGTTACTTTAAGATTAAAACAATTATTTTTAGATTTGATATCAATAAACAATTCAGTTGTTTCTTTAGAGTTCATTGCACATGAACTCTTCTAGAAATGAACACTGACATTATTAGTCTACTTGTTCAAGGGAGCCAATACAATCTCTAGGGAGTCTTCAATGATTTTTTCTGAGAAGCAATATATGGTTGGGTCGCTTATATCATATGCAATGTCTTATATGATTTGTGGTTGCGACATGTATTGATAATTGAGGAAATCTAAGGTGTTCAGATGTCTTTTTTTCGGTAGACATTTTGGAATGAATTTTGATAAATGTCCTTAGCTGCTTACGAGAAAACTAGTGCTAGAATTATCACTTTTCATATTCCTTAAAGATTGCAATCGACAAGTAAAAAAATCCCCAAACAATTTATTGTTGTTGTGCATCTCACTACTTCTAATGTAAACATATTTTTTTGCATTTCATAAGAATACAATGATCAATAGCCTTGTTGAACTCCACAATCATCCACCTCTTAGTATGTTTATCTATGGTATTATGGTTTTCCTCTTCACCCCATTCATCAACTAGTATGGCACTGCACTCACCTTAAAAAATTTGCAGTTAGGTGTTAATGTCGATGATAATGGTGATAATAATGGTGGTGGTTCAATAGAGTGGAATTAATGTTTCACTCATCCAAGGAGCCATGAGTGGAAACTAGGTGGAATAAAATAGGATGCTCATTTAATGCATATACATTCCTTCACAACATATTTGCATAGATTTCCCTCTTCACATCCAAACAATCACAAATTGCAGTCTTCGATCTAGGATTGTACATGGTATAGAACATATTTAGTTGTCCAAATTGTGATTTGATGTTCATAATGTTGGGGTTGGCAGGGTCATAAAGGACACATGTGTCTAGGATGTTAAATGCACTCTACGATGATGTAATGTACTTAGGGAGGATAATATGGGGTACCTAGGGAGGTTCCCAAGGGGATAATGAATGCAATGTGACCATAATAACATAATAGGCCCACTATGTAATTAAAAGGAAATAATATAATAATAATTGATAGTTGGCATAGACCCCTAGGAATAATCATAAGAAAGTATAAATACGCATGACTATAATTATATTAGTGTGTATTGGATTGTATTTCCTTGTAGCAAACATAGTTTGTGGAGTGATTCCTTCAATAAAAGTATTTGATGGTGTTAATTCATCTTTTTAATGTATTCTTCAATACTACGACCATCATCTTTTTCTATAAAATACATCTTGTTTTCTATAACCCAAAAATAGAACTAGGATTTGAAAAAAAAAAATCATTTACTTTACAATGTAGCTCCTTTATGTAATTAGGGTTTGAGGTTGAAAATGTAAAATGATCATAATTTTGGTTATAATTATTTGATTGACTATTATGACAATAAACAGGAGTTTCAAAAACCCTAGACATACAAAAACCTAACCCTGGGAGATGAAGCACCAAAAGTCATGTGGGCCTCGTTTGGGTAAGTCAGTACATCAATTTCTCAGGGTTGTAACTTTTGCATACGATCTCCGTTTTAGGTGCACAATAGCCTATTGGAAAGATCTATCTGAGGACTACAGCTATTAACAAAAATTTCATGTTGAAATTTTTTGATCAGTAGATACCCAAAAAAATGTCGTTTAGGGCCTCAAAACGGCTCCAGAAGTTCAAGACTCGAAAAACTGCTAAAAATAGTAAATTTCCAAAATTTCCATAAAGTTGTTTTGAGCCAGCTGGAAAAGGTGGGTGACCATCGATATCGACCTGGATCAATTCCCCCTCCTTAGGAAGCAATGGTCTCCATTGCGTTGAGTTCCCCCATCAGATGAGGAAATTTCTGCTGAATTTGGCCCTGGGTGAGCCACTTACCTTGGTGGAGGAGCTGCCCTGCTTTGATGTCTCGATAAAGCTGGATCCTTTGTTATTGAGTGACCTTGATATGTGTGTCCACAATCTGATCACTGGATGCCTGTTGTATGCAGTCAGGGTTGAGCTCTGTTGGTGTTAGTTGTTCTGCTACGTCTGAGGTGTCCAATAATGGTGGGAAATAAGGCCGAAGGAGGTCCACGTTGAACATTGAGTGTAGGCCAAGGAAAGGAGGAATGTTGAGATCAAAAGAATTATCCCCCACATCCTTGGTGATGGTGTATGGCCCATAACAGAGTGGGCGAAGCTTCCGATGGGGTCCTATAAGGCGTTCTTTCTGCAAGTGCAACCAAAAATTTTCGCCCACCTGAAACTTATGTGGCACCTGATGCTAATCATGGTGCTGCTTGTACTTGTCATTGGATTTATGTAGGATATCTTGAACCTGTTGGTGGATGTGTTGGATCTACTCAATGAACCGGGTGGCTTTGTCATCTTCAGTTGGAGCAGGAAATGAGTCGG
>JASDQU010503782.1:12414-50961 GCA_032191745.1 Picea mariana
GGTCCAGAATACCACTTTTCATGAGAAAAACCACATTCCCTAATTTTTGCCAATATTTGTCTGTTTTACCATGTCTTCGTCCGAGGCCGTTTCTGGGCAAACGGAGATGGATTTTCAAAATACGAAAGAGGTTTTTTCTTAGCACGGGCTGAAGAAAAAAAATGTCTCTCAGTTTTTTCATAAGAGTTATGAGAAGGGAGAATCAAAGACATCTTCGAGGCCTATTTTTCCAGATTTTCAATTTTTCGTTTCAGTCCCGATCTTGCAGGAGCTGTTACGGCCATCTGGGGACGAATTTGGCAAAAACGAAGGAGGTTTTTGTCCATCACATGCCCATATACAATAACCTCTTTCAATTTTCTCTCAATTTTCATCATTGAAGATAAAATCACGTCTTCTCGAACCCCTTTTTTCACAGAAAACCGGTCCGTCTTTCATGGCAGAAAGCTCCAAATTTTGTGGGAGTGGTGGCTATTTTTGGTTGAGGCAGTTAAACCGACTTCCAAAAATTATTGGGATGATATATATTATTTATTCAGAGGATTTTAATGTAAAAGGGTTCAACCTGTGAGGTTCCTGGACTGGACTGTGGGTTATGTATGACCAGAAGACCTTTTTCTTCTTTTTAATTTTGAGATGAGCAATCAACAATGAACATGTTTTCATTTATAGGATTCCTGTGTGGTGATATTGGTGGTGTTTTTCTCTGTTTAATGTTTTTCCTGTGATCATTATGCTTGTTTTTAGTTCTCATTATCAGAAGGAAAGTAATAGAAGCATAATTTATCAGCAGATACTCTGCCTCTGAGCTTTTGATGATCTTTATGTTTTCTGCTAAAGCTTAGTTCAGGAATTCTTATCTGCTCCTGTGCCTGGCTTTTATCTCCCCTATTTCTTTCTCAAATCAATACCATTAAAACTCAATTCGATCCAATATTGCCGCTACCTTTCCCTGTGAAAGAACTTTGTCCAGATCTGAGAGTGAATCACCTTGTTTAAAGCGCAGACCCCATTTGCCCAATGGCCCTCCTTGTTGTTCCAAAACAACCATTTAAAACCCCAACCCATGTTCTTCATAACTAGCCTAATACCTCTTCAAACAAAGCTATATCAGACAGAGAGATCCCTCTCTGAGTCTTGGAGGGATAGATCCAAGACTCGAAGTGGTTTTGATGTTGCCTTTGTGACTACCTCACAGCCTTAGGCAAATTACAGAGTGCTAACAGGTTCTACCCTCCTTCCTGGTTACATTTCTTAGAACTAGAAAAACTCCCCGAACTTTAGAATCACAATATGTGGAGGCTTCTACACAAAATTCCTACTTCACAACATTATTTGAAGAGCACTTTCTTGGCCCCTACTTCTTTGGAAAACCCTGCTCCAGTTGCCAATGCTTATTCAGATTTTCCATTTGGGATTCCATCTTGCTGACTCCTTCTTCAAATTCCTTCTTTCAATCTTTGAATTCATGGAGAATTTGATCCAGCTCCTCTGAAAACCTGATTTTTTTTGTTGTGATATCGACTTCTAGAATTTTTAGCCATCATCCTGCCTCTTCATCTAGGTTCTAGAGGAAATCATTTTGGTTGTGCAGATAATTTTTTAGCCTCTTCAGTTCTTCTTTTGTCGCCTTCAGTGTATCCTCTATCGACGACTTTATCCCTGAGCTGTATGCCATGGTTGTTACTTCTTATTATGTTTTCCTCCTTTTGTGTGGGATATTTCCTGTCATTGTTGCTGCTTTGTCTTTGTGCAGGTGACTTCCTCTTACCAAGTTGCTCAGGGGGTGGAATGGCTCTTCCCTGCCTGTTATTTTATCCCCGATTTCTTCCAGATTTGGGCTTCCTTTCATTTGATCGATCCACTGCATCCAGGCAATCCAAGCGATCTGGCACAGAGTATGGGTCTTGTGTTGAGTCCTTTCCTAATACCAAGTTTTTAGTGGTCGATTGGTTTGTAATCCTCTCATTCTTGATGTCGGTCTTATCCCTGTCTATCTTATTCTAGTCCTTGTGATCTATCCGGATCTTTGGCATATCCTCTTCTTTCCATCTTTTCCAGCTTGCGTCCTTTCTTTCTCCTTATCCTTTCTGTCCCACCATGATCTTATCCTACCTACCAAGGCCTTACAGAATTTCCATGAAGGACGTAATTCTATTGACTTGGAGTGCTCCAATACATGAGAGGGTGCCTTTGTTCGCTTCTGCATCTAATGGTGCATTCATATTTTGGAGAACATGGAACCACTGATATGTTCTCAGACTTCCTAATTGTATATGGAATTTCTCTAGTACGTGCTAAATTTTTTCTTTCTTGACCATTTTATGGAGGATCAGAGCTTGAATTATGATTTTGGAGTTCCCTATAATCACTAGGTTTTGGACATTTTTACTGATAGCCTGACTCATCCCTTGCCAAAGTGCTAGTTCTTCTTCTTTGTTGTTTTTTTCTTCTCCTAATCCCTAGGCATAGGTTGGTTCTTGATGTTCATTGGGGTTTACTAGGACCCCTCCTCCACCTGCCACCCCAGGGTTTCCTTTGGAGGCCCCATCAAAGAACAATATATGCTTGTTTCTCTGTCTTTTTCATTCTTCAAAATCATCCTCCTCCTTCTGAATTTCCCAGGTTTCCTATTTTAACTCGTTTCCTAATTGTTGTGAGCATTCCCTGATGCTAAAGCTTTTAATCCAATGCTCCTCTTCTGGCTCTAGGGGTATCAATTTCTTTACTTTGTAGAAGTAAGGGGCGCTTTCGACAAAGAAGGATTTGATTTTTGTTTCTACTTGTGTTGACTTACTTTTGATCTCCCTGAATATCCTAATATTCTTCTCCAGCCAGATCTTCTAAAGGATGAACTTTGGAAGTGTTCTCTAGATAGTGGAAAGGTGGGCCTTTTTCATGACCTGAAAGGGACATTCAGAATTCCAATTTCGGATCAGGGTGATGGTCTCTTGAGGTAGAATGAATGCTACTAGATTTAGCCCAAGGACCAAACGGCATACCTTTTTGGCATATGCGCATTGCAAGAACAGATGGTCTAAAATTTCTTCCTCTTTCATGTAGAGCAAACATATGGATGGGCCTTCCCATCCTCTCCTTCTCAAATTTTATCCAGATAGAATGCTCCTATGGGCCAAGGTCCATCCAAACATATCTATATTTGGTATGGTATTTGAAGTTCGAAGGTCTCTCCATATTGTTGGGTCTGGTGGGACATGGGGAACAACTGTAATGTTTTTATACGCTATTGTTGTTGTGTAGGATCCAGAGAATGATCCCCATCCTCTCTTGTCTTTTTTCCTCGCTTTTATTAGGGATTTCCCTTGCAAATAGTCCATCAAGGTGTTCCATTCCCTGTCGAGCTCCTAAGGTCTCTTTTTTGTTTCCCACATGAGCCAAGTTTTGTCCATATCTTCACTCTAGATCGAAATGTACCACAGGTTGATTAGATTCTAAGTTCTCATCCATGATTTTAGTCATTCTAATCCTTCCATCGAACTTAGAGGTGGGTCTCCCAGGACCGAGTCTTTGTAGATATTAATTTTCTTTCCATTCCCTGGTATCCAGGTGAGGTGAGGTATGAAAAATTCCAATGTCTTTAGACACAAATTGAAAATAGGGGAACCTTTCGCCACAGTTGTTGGACGATCTAGGAATTTTGTTCTCGGACCTCAAAATTACTTCTTCCAGGTCACTTTTTTTCAGGAGGATTTCCCTGAAACAAGGTTCCAGAGAAGCTTGGTTCCTAGAGCCAAGTTTTGGGAGTGGATATCTTTGAATTGGAGGCCTCCTTCTAAAAATGGCTTGTTTACTTTCTCCCAGCTTATTAGGTGTAGTTTCCTCCCTTTTTTCTTCCCTCCTTCCCATAGGAACCTTCTGAACAATGCTTCTATTTTCTGAATCATGGTGGCTGGGGCTAGTAACAAAGAACATTAGTAGATTGGGATGCTAGCTAAAACCACTTTAATGAGGACAACTTTCCCTGCAAGGTTTAGAGAGTTTTCTCCCCAAGAGTGAATTCTTTCTTTTAACTTGTCTATCGGTGGGATCCATTGAGATTCTTTTGTCGTGGTCCTAAATATTAGCACCCCCAGGTATTTAAACTCATCCCAATTGATGCAACCTTCCATTTCCAAGACTCTTGATATCTCCAGCATTTCTCCTGGAAAGATGTTCCAACTGTATATCTTCTTTTGAATAGGCTTATTTCGCTTCCTGAGATCTCATTGTAAATTTCCATCTCCACTTTAAACTTCCATGCAGTCTGTACACTTGCTCCTCCCATTAGTAAGGTGTCATCCACGAATTGGGCATGGTTGATGTATTTTACCCATGAGGCTATTCTCAAGCCCCGAATATTGTTATGAATTTGTCTTTGATCCAGTTGGAAGCTAAGCATGGAGGCTTGTATTGCATAAAGAAATGGGGAGAGGGGACAGCCTTGCTAGAGGCCTCTAGAGGCCTGAAAGAACTTGGTTACTCTACCATTTACTAGGGGGGAAATCTAGGGGGATCTAATGAAACCTTTTTATCCAGTTTATAAAAGCTGGAGCAAAGCCAAAGTTTTCCATGACTTTGAACAAGCAGTTATGCCTAACTCTATCAAAAACATTTGCGATATCGATCTTTATGATCATACCTTTGTATTTCCTTCGAATTCTTGAGTGCAGTGCTTCCTGAACTAGGATGATGTTGTCCACTATATGTCGTCCTTTGATGAATCTTCCTTGGTTCTCCGGGATGATTGCCGCAAGGATTTGTTTTACTCTATTGGCTATTATTTTTGTGAGAATCTTGTAGCTTGTGTTGCAAAGAGAAATTGGTCAGAATCTTCCAAAACTTACTTCTCCTTTTTCTTTTGGAATAAGAGCTAGGAATGATGCATTTGTTCCTCCTCCTATCTTGCTACAATTTTGATCTTTCCAGATCAGTTATTTTAGATCTGATTTTATTATATCCTAATAGTTTTGAGAAAATCTGGTTGTGAAGCCATCTAGTCCTGGTTCCTTTTCTGGGTTCATATGGTCAACGATGTATTTTATTTATTTTTGGTTTACTTCCTTTACCAAATTTTTGTTGGCATCCTCTTGGATAAAGGTCGGGACTAGGTAGAGTGGATAGGCATTTGAGTCTATTAAGGACGTTTGAGTCTCCGTGTAGAGAGTTTAAAAGGTTTCTACCGTATCTACTTTAAGGCCTTTAAAATCTAATATGATCTGGTCTTGAACATGGATTTCATTGAATGTCTTGAACTTCTTCCATGTTTGAGCTTGCTTATGAAACTAATTGGTGTTTTTGACTCCCTCTTCCATCCAGAGGTTTCTAGATTTATGTTTCCAATATCATTCCTTCTCTCTTCAGGCTTGGTTACATGACCTCTAGAGGTGGTCCTCTTGGTGTAGAGTTTCTTGAGTTGTCTCCTGGTCTTCCATTTCCATCTAGTGTTTTTCTAGTTGTTTTTGGGCTTCCTGACATTTAATAATTGGATTCCTTTGGGTTTTAGCCTAGGCTTTGAGCGCTACCTTGAGCCGCCTATGTTTTTCTTCCCCCCCAAAAAAGGGGGATCCTCTGACCTTCTCATTCCAGATTTTGTCAACCAAGTCCTATAAGCCTTCATATTGAAGCCAGAAGGGGCTAAATATGAAGGGGATTGGCCCTAGATTTATGTCTTTCAAATCTCTAACAAGATTGGATTATGATATGACACATTGTGTGGTATGATAGTAGTTGATAGCATTAGCCCCAATAGCATGAGGAATCTTTGGAATAAGAACCTGTCTAGCCTGGCAGCAATATACCTCGGTCCTACTCTCTTGTTTGACCAAGTGTATTTTCCCCTGGTTGGTTTGGCATCCTCTAGATCCCAATCTGACATGATATCTTCTACCCATTCCCTTGAAGGGTCCCTCACAATGGACCCATCTTTTTTCTCGATCGCAGCGAGGGTTTTGTTGGGATCCCCCCCAATAATGATGTTTTCTAGGTCATTTAAGAGTAGAAAATCTTTAATCGAATCCCAACACTTTCTTTTTTCATCTAATAAGACCGAGACATAGGGTTTGAAGAGACTTACCAGTCAACCCATTTCTTTATGTAGAAGGCTAGTAAAAATCTAGTGCATGCATGTTTCAAATAATATTAGTTCATACTTTTTGGTGTCCTAGAGGGTTCCAGGACCTCCTGAGGCACCTCTTGTGCTCACCGCTATTCCTTGGATTTTTTTCCATAAGGATTTTGTTTCTTGGAGGAAGTCTAGTTCCTCCATCTTGGTCTTTTGGATTATAAGGATCTTGGTCTTTGACAGTCTGATTATGTCTTTGAGAGCTTCTTCCTTTATTCTATTGCAGAAACCCCTACAGTTCCAGGAGGTTAGCTTCATGATTTACCTTTTTTTTGGGGGGGGTATGGCCTCCTTGATGAGCCCTGATATGTTTTCTTTTCATTCTTACATTGATCAGTTGTTTGATTGTTGTTTGTGAGCCACTAAGGAAATTTTTGTAGGTTTTCTTTTCCCTTTCTTCTTTCTTGGATTTCCTTCCTTTGTCGGCTTTTTTATGGGTGACTATGGATTCCCCAGCGCCCATATAGTCACTGTATGAGGAAACCTCTCTGGATTCCATTTATGGAATTCCTTCCTGTGATGCAACGAACTTTCCTTGCCCCTCTTCCCCTTCGGGCACTGGCTTTTCTTGGGCTCCTAGGGGTGTATTGTCTTGCATTTCTAAATCTTTTGTAGGGACTTCGTTTGGTTCCTCGAAAACTGTTTTCTCTGAATGTTCTTGTTCTAACACTCTGAAACTGTTCCCTATTGTGGGATATTTTGTCCCATTTCCTTGCTCATTGGGTTGTGCTCTGGATGTCCTTTCATTCTGAGTTCCTTTTGCCTTGGATGAAGTTTTCCCTTTCCTGGGTTGTTGCTATCCTTCTCCGTCTTCCTTCTCCTAGCTAGAGTTTTTTGGGCAGTTTTGTTGAAAGTGGCCATATTCATGACATCCGCTGCACTTGAAAGGTAATTTTTCATAGTATATCTTCTGATAATGTTGTCAATATCCAACCTTTAACTTGATTGCCTTAGGAATGCCCACCTCTAGATCCACTTCCACATAGATGCTCGTGCAAGATTATTGGCCTTTGGGGTCTTCCCTGTCAATATACTGCCCGAGCCCATTCCCTATTGCTTGGAGTGAGCTTGGATTCCAGCAATGGATCAAGAGATTGGGTAGCCTAATTTAGAATGGGACGTCCTTGGGAACTTCCAAGGCAGGGTCGAAGCTTGGCGTCCATCGGTTCAGGTACATTTCTTGTGTTACCATAAAATATGGGCCATTCTTGAAGATTAGATCTTTGCCTTCTTGTGAGATCAATTCAAAGATGAATAGTCCTCTTCCCACCGCATAGAAAGTGACACTGTTTTGGATCAATGAACGCCAGTTCCTTTGGATCCAATTATCTGTAGATCTGGTTGATGGCCATAATCCCATGAATTGGCCTACTAATCCAAGTTCAGATAGAAAAATCACTACCTACATAGGGTGATCCGGAGGTAATTAAATCTCAAGGATCAAGTTGAGCTTCTTGACGAAGCTAGGTGGAGTAGCTGGGGGAACTTTCCTACCTTGGGAATCTAAGAACTTGCAGAAGGAGGCTTCGGTTGAAGGAGGGGGAAAGGGCGGCGAATTCCTTCCTCCTGATGCTGCTATCGCTATAGCCGATATGCGTCATAACTAGAACCCTAGGCAGACGTCAGAGCAACACGTTCAAAAATTAATCTAAAGACAGCTTAGTATTGATGTTAGTGACAACAAAATAATAATCATTAAGTGACTAAGGATTATTAATTCTACATCAATGGTGATCTATAAAATCCCTCTTTTGCGCACACTGACCTAACTTATTGTTTGAGGACACTTGCTTGCAAGTGATCCAGATTATTATACTATTAAGCATTTGATTTTGATTATGAGGCGTTATGGGTTGATGACATGTTTTTTTGCTTCATTGACATAGATAGGTACTATTGAATCGGTTTTACTGAGTGTGCAGGATTTTGGACCTCAAGGATGCAGATGCATCAATGGAACCTCTTGGACTCTGGACAGAGTCGGGGAGTGGACTATTGGGGTTTGATGGTTGTATATATGATATTTCTGCATCTAATTAGATGATATGATTATGGATATATTTCTGACATGATTCGTTGATGATGCAGGCTGACGATAGCTTTCCGACTAGACTCACATGTGGATTATAGGGGTCACGTAAGACTACCAAAGATTTTGAAGGAGAGGTGTAGACAACAACCCTGCCACAAATTACTAGAACTCTCGTCATGGCTCGAACTGTGGGTTAACTCTTACCTAGTTTGAGAGGACCCATGATGTCATGAGGGCAGACTGCGACAGTCACTCACAATGATTTTAAGGGGCGCGCAATAAGGCAGGGGACTTATTCCTTAGAGGCCCTTAGTCTCCCACAAGATCACCTGGCGGAGTATTGATTCCTGGGGTTTTTTATGTTTACTAAGTCAGTTGAGAGGCGAGTGGCACCCTTGGAGCACATGGTGCATCCTGAAAGGCACGTCGCACAAGAAAAATGGAAAGAGGTGAGTGGCACCCTTGGATCACCTAGTGTGTCTTGAAGGGCACGTCATGTTGTTATTTAGTATTTGGATAAACCTAGATGGCTTTAGGACAAGTAAGGTGTTAAGGAATATTTAAAACTTTTCCCCTAATAAAATGTTACCAAACCTAGGAAAATAAAGTCCAGGTCTAAATTATACTTGTGGTAAAATTTTATCTATTTATTTAAAAATAAAAATAAAANAAGGAAGATTTAAAACTTTTCCCCTAATAAAATGTCACCAAACCTAGGAAAATAAAGTCTAGGTCTAAATTATACTCGTGGTAAAATTTTATCTATTTATTTAAAAAAAAAAATATCTATATATAATAATAATAATAATAATAATAATGATAATCTTCATTAATGTTGTGACAAGAAGGGGGTAAGGAATTAAATTGATTTATAAAAATCTTTTGGGATAAAATTTAAAAAGGGGAAATAATTGTTTTACTATATTATGCTAATTAAAAATGTATTCATTCAAAGGAAAAAGGGTAAGTTTTTGCACATGCCTTATTGAGTTTAAATAAAAGGGGGAAAGAGGTAAATCTAAAATAATTAGGAAACTAGAAAAAAGAAGGAAACATAAAAAGAAATGGGAAATTCAAGGAGAAAACAGATAGACTAACTTAGTAAGGTATCTAACATTTAAGAACTTTCTAATTTAAACTCAACTAGTAAATTAATAAGGGGGAAAGTCATTAAAACTTGTAAGGGCACACCTAGGAGTGATTCTAGGAGTGCCTTTAGGCGAGTGAGGGAAATAGGGGTAATTAATTAATTAATGAAACTAATTTTTGGAGGATTGAAGGGGATGAGTGACACATGGACGAGGAGGATTTTTATGAATTAATTTATTAAACATTAAATAAAATGGGATTTTCAGAAAGTAAGGGACTTTGAAACTCTATATAATGGATGGAGGAAAATGATGATAGATCTCTTTTATTTTTCGTATTGTTACATTGTAGAAATCTAAATTTGACTAACTTAGCTTTTGGGAGTTGGGATACCTAGCTTGGTGAAGAGTGGTAGCTCGATGTTGTGAGGAGATCTGGGAGCTAGATGATTCTCTGGATAGTGTGTGTGGCCCCTTTGTGGCTTGGGGGGATAATGGGGAAGAAGAGTACCCCTAGCATTGGCTGGGAGGTACCGGTGAAGTCTCATCGGTCGGCAAGTGGGAGTTGCATGAAGCGCGCGGGAGATCAACTTGGAGCGGGCGATTGGGCAATGATACGCTTCCTTTATTTTTTCATGGTAGATTGTTAGTATGATTTATGCTTTTAGATCTGCATGTTTAATTGGCTAAGGAACATGATTTTCTTAGCATTCTAGTTGATGAAATTATTTTTCCCATAGCCGTTAGCTTGATGATTGATTGACTCCCATGGCCTTCAATTCCTGACATGTCTTGACCGCCCTATGGTTTATTGATTTGTGATGATTGCGGTTGTTTTTTACTTTCGTCCCTAGCTCATCAGTCCTTGTCTGAGCATTCAGCCATGAGCCTGGTCTATGATCGTCGCTTCGACATTAATAGACCTTTCGATCTCAACGACCTGCTTTTTTGTGCATGGATGATGAGCGAAGGATGTTCCTGTCATCCATCTATCTCTATTGTTTGCCCTTGGCTGATTGTTTTTCTTGCACCTTCTAGTAAAAGTACCTCTGGGTATGGATTTCTTTGCATCCTTGTTGGTTTATCTCTACTCTTGTTTTTGTCTCCACTCCTTAAGGGATTAACCTTTGATTTTCTCTATGCTTGGGCTGATAGAACCTCTGCGATCATTTCAATGACTTTTCCCATGCATCTTTGTGCTTCTCTTACTGTTGTCTACGTTAGATTGTTTTATTTGTCTCTGTTATTGCACTAATCCCAACACTTGTTTTGTGTATGGACCGTTATTTATTTATTTTACTCACTAAGATTCCTTAATTATTGACATCCATTTTCCATGGTGACTGCGATCTACAATTCAATTTTTTTTTCATGTACGATTTTATAATGAGCAAATTATATAAGGAGCCAATGTTTATAGTTTTAGACAGTGTTATCAGTTTTGATAGCAAATCGCGTGGTAGTGTATTGAAATGTTCTTGTTGGACATCCATTGTATTTGGCTTTTGGACAACGTGTTTTATAGCCGGAATGGCAGCGAATCTATCTGTCGAATGACTCTGTTGTTTTAAAATTTAGGGCAGTAAACTTATGTTAACTAATAGCACAATTTCCTTGGAAGACTCTGTTTCCCTATTGTGTTAGCAGCATTGTAATTTAACTAGGTTTTAATTGATTAGCATTCACCCATCAATATGTAGGGTTCACAATTTTCTCTAATTGTATGCACAGAGAATTATTTTCTTAAATTGTGTTACTAAAACTTTCTTAAATACGCCCAACATTTTATATATTGTTAATGTCATTATTAATTTATGACCATGATTTTTCCATTAAATGTTGATTGGGTTTGCCATTGGAGTGACCACGAATTTTCCCTTAATTAATGAATGAGTTTTCCAATGGAATGTCCACAAAATTGCCATTTAATTATGACTGTGTTTTGTTGTTGAATGGCCATTGTTTGCCTTAAATTTTGTCTGTGTTTATATATATATATATATATATATATATATATATATATATATATATAGGTTTTTTCTTTTAAATTCATTGAAGACGTTTTGACAAAGTGTTGCTCCTTGAGTGAAATCAAATTTTTTTTAATGTGTTGTGTCCTTGTTGATTTCCCGGTTAAGTGAAAGGAAATGGTATTATTGTGTCTGCGATTTTAGTTAATGGCATTTATGGTTTGTATTTAATGGCATTGCAAAATTATATTTTGTTAATGTACAACGAATTGATTATTTATCAATGACAGAAAATATGTAACCCTTATGGTGTGTTGGGTGCAACGATTTTCTTATTATTTAATGACAGAAAAAATATATTTCCATTCCATGGTGAATAAGGTACAATGACCTACTTAATGGAATTGCAATTGTATTTACTAGATTTACGATTATGTTTTCAACCATAGCGATTTTATAGTTCCATTGGGTTGTGTGTCTATGCATGTTTCTTTTTTCTTTTGAGACAGTACTAGTCACCTCTGTGCCTAGCACTTGGTCACTTGGACTGTGCTGTGTTCGGACTTACCTTGGGTCTACTTTGTTACCCTTTTTAGGAGTACGTTTCATTTATTGATGGCCTACCAGGACTGAGTTGTTATTTTTATATTCCTGACTTGATGGTATTTAACTCTTTCCTATGTTAACACTTATCACTTATTGATGACCCTTCTCTAATTTGATTGAAATGCATTCTAATTCGGGTCGTGTTTTACCTAATTAGCCCAGTGACTTGTCATCTATCCATCTTCTATTTTTTTTTTAATTGACAACCCATGAATAATGTTTAATTCAGTTGCAGCAATGGAATTTATATTTACTTTATACAACAAATGATTATCATATTTAGACAACCTCTTCATTTGATTAGACAACCATTAAATTGTTTAGAAAACCCTTTAACTAAATTAGAACAATCTTGTCCTTTAGTTTTAACATTGATTAAACTGACTTTTCAATTAGAATGTAACTATGGTTATAGCATTAGTATTAACTTAATTAAGATCGCTAAATCTTATTTTCATTTATGGTTAAATTGATGTTACATGGATGACCCAACTATGATTTCTACTTGCTCCTTGATACACTTTTAATGTTAAATTAGGCCGTCAGTATTTACTATTTTAGACGTAATTAATGGTGGGTTGCTGACGAAGTCTTGTGTTGGTTATCATCTTCCTTGTGTCATCGTATTGCATCTTGTCGACCTATTGTTGGGGTGTGTGTGCAGTCTAGTGTCAATTGTTTCACCTCCTAGGGCGTTGGATTTATCTAGAGTCCTCAGTTTAGATAGGACGTGTTGTACCAAGGTTATTGATGCGTCTATCACCTGGGGACGACATGATTCCTAATGAGGGGATAATGGTTTTCCCTATTGGATAGCGCTAATCAATAACTTGACCGGATTCGGTGCGTTCTATGTGAGTTTTGTCAAGCATTGTAATTTTCCTTAGGTGCATGGATGGAACGCCTTCTTGCATTTGGTGTGTGCACCTTGAGGTCTAGTATTGTTTATCAAGTTCATTGTGTTGAGAGGGGGATGTTGTCCCTTATATTGTAGGCGTGTCTTTTTTTCATTGGGCTAGGAATCGTTCCTCCTTGTGGTTCTATGCATGTTTCATGCAGTTTCCCTTGTGCATGTGCGTGGAGTCATAGTAGCCTGCTTCCTAGACTGCGTGCTTGCGTTCATCGTCAGTTGTGTGGTTAAATGTTGTTGTCATCACCATCTTTCCTTTCAAACAAAAAAAAAAAACAACTTCACACTTCTGCTTCGCTTGTAGTCGCGAAGAAGGGGTCTTTATATTTAGTATCAGAGAGGGTTCAACTTGCGACTTGGGATCACTATAGATTTCGTTGATATGATTTGATTATAATGTTTCTAATTAGGTTGACTTGTATTCATGCAGGTAATCATGGTTAAAGGACGTTGCGGAGGCAAACGACGGGGTGCTAGGGGAGGAGGTGTGACACCTCCAATAGCATCCACACCTGAGGGGTCTAACCCCTAGGGAGACAAACAGGTTGTCGGGCAGGAGAATATAGAAGTGGGTGATGTGGTTGGAATGATGAGATATTTTCAATGCATGTCTGAGGCCCTGATCAGTCATTTGGAAAGAGATGAGGCTAGAGCACCGACACCCACTAATGATCCACTGTGCGCTCTAGTTGGTATTGGTAGCATTCACTGTGAGCTCAAGAAGGTCAAATTACCTGAGTTCTTTGGTTCCCCAGACGACATAACTGTTGAGGCATGGTTGGAGAATATGGAGATGTGATTTTCACTTCGCGACTATACCTCAACTGAAGGGTAGCACTCTTCTATGGTGGAAGATGCTCCTACCACAGTTGAACATGGACGTCAAAGACATGTCATGGGAAATGTTCAAGGAATGGTTCCAAGAGAGGTACCTATCATAGGAATCCATTGAGTGTCATCTCAACGAGTTCAACGCCTTATGACAGGGTGGATGTATGGTGCCCAAGTATGAGGCCCATTTTATGGAGCTTCTCTGTTATGCTCCGCATCTTAACACTGAGAAACATAAGGTCAATAGGTTTGTGTTTAGCTTTAATGGTAGCATACATGCAAAGGTTAGGATTCTGATGCCTCAAACCCTGCATGATTCCATCCAAAAGGACCTCATAGTAGAGGAGGAGATTATTAGTGGGGGTCAGAGAAGGAATCCAATGAAATCAGTAGGGCAAGTGTCATTTGGTGTGCAACAACATCAGACACCAGCCATACATACACCGGGATATTGTGGCTTCTAGAGGGGATCCAATTTTGCTACACCTTGGCGACCAGTGCCTCAACAATGAACACCTTATCGAGGAACACAACATCAATAGCATAATCAACCGTAGTAGCAATAGTTTAGTCCTATTCAGCAAAACAAACAAGGATTCTAAGCCGGTGAGTTGTCATCTTCTACTTTGGGTACCATGAGTACTGAACCGAAGAAGGGGTGTTGGACTTGTGGGGAGCCACACTACCAGCGCAACTGCCCAGTGGAGAGGACTAGAGAACTTGGATCAGCCAGACCCACTACCGTGGGAGATTTAGGCAAGGCCCATCAGATTCATGCAGTGGTGAATAACCGCTAGGAAGAGCACCAGTTGACTATGCTCGAGATGTCAATTATCGTCGCTGACTAGAACCTTATTCTTTTGATATATCCTGGTGCTATTGAGATTTTCATTTCTGGTGCAGCGCTAAAAATGATTAAGGTAAAGGTAGTCGAACAGGATGAGTTTAGCTTCGTAGAGATGGTTTCTGGAGCCAAAAAAAAGGTTGGAGGAAAGGTTACAGGGTGTATACTTTACCTGGGAGATTTTGTTACTAGTGCCAACCTATACATCATGATCTTAGGATCTTAAGACGTTGTGATCGGTATGGACTAGTTGGAATCGCATGAGGCAATACTCAACTACAAGATGAAATGGTTGATCTTGGTCGATGATAAGGGGAAAGGACACATGATTGTAGGATGGAACTAGGGAGTTTCACCGAGGTTCATCTCTTCCTTGTAGCTACGAAAGATCATACGCAAGGGATGCAATCTTTATGTGATCCTTGCATTAAATGAGAAGGGAGTAGTAGAAGGTCTAGAACACCTTCCGGTGGTGAGGGAGTTTACAGACATCTTTCTGGAGGAGTTACCTAGGATGCCATCGGAGAGGGAATTAGAGTTTACTATAGACCTAAAACTAGGGACTGAACCAATAGCTAGAACTCCTTATCGAATGTCGACCCTGGAGTTATAGGAGTTGATAATGCAATTGAAGGAGTTTCTAGACCTAGGACTGATACGTCCAAGCGTGTCACCGTGGGGTGTGCCTGTTATTTTCATATGAAATATAGATGGGTCGTGGAGGCTCTTCATTGACTACCGTCAATTTAACAAGGCAACAATCAAAAATCATTATCCATTGTCGAGGATTGATGATCTATTTGATCATATGAAGGGTGCGACAGTGTTCTCAAAGATCGATTTGTGATCAAGATACCACCAGTTACGGATTAAGGAGGATGACGCCCCTATAACTGCCTTTAAGATGAGGTCTAAGCATTATGAGTTTACTGTTTTACCATTTGGACTGAAAAACACCCCAGGGGTATTTATGAGTTTGATGAATGGGGTGTTTCGTGAGTACTTGGACAAGTTAGTCCAAGTATTCATTCACGATATTTTTGTTTACTCTCGGATGAAAGAGGATCATGAAGAGCACTTGTGCTTGGTACTACAGTGTCTACAAGAGAAAAAATTGTATGAGAAGTTGTCCAAATGTTCATTTTATCAATCGAAGATTCACTACATAGGGAATGTCATCTCCGACGAAGGTATAACCATGGATCCAGCAAAGGTCAAGGCTATTATGGAATGGCTTGCATCGACGAACATCCCAGAAGTACATATCTTCATGGGTTTATCAAGATACTATAGATGATTCATCAAGGGATTTTCGAAGATAGCAAATCTAATCACGGAGTTCCAGAAGAAGAACAAGAAGTTTGTTTGGATGGACAAATGCACGGAAGCTTTTAGGAGGCTCAAGGAGCTGTTGACAATGGAACCGATACTAAAGGTCCCTGACATGGATGTGGAATTCTTGGTATGCATTGACGCATCCAAGGAAGGCTTAGGTGGAGTCTTGATGCAAGACGGTCAAGTGATCACATACATCTCAAGGAAACTAAGAAGGCATGAGGAGAACTACGCGACGCATTATTTGGAGTTGTTCGCCATCGTATATTCCTTGAAGGTTTGGAGACACTACCTTGTTGGATGAAAATTTGAACTAAAGACGGATCATTGTGGACTACAACACATCATTATGCAAAGTGACCTGAATGCGCGACAATGACGTTGGTCGAAATTTCTTGGTGAGTACAACTTCAAGATTGCTTACATAAAATGAACAATGAACCAAGTGGCAGATGCATTAAGTTAGAGACCATGCATATTTTCGGTGTTGCCTCTTCATATGAATCTACATGAAAATATTCTAACTTTATAGTGTGACAATTACTGGTACAAAGAGGTCGAAGGTTTTGTCGGACAAAACACAATGATGGTACCAAGATTTGAAGGATTTACATTTGACGATGATGGATTATTAAGGTTTAAAAATCAGATTTACATACCACCGAATGATGAGTTGAGGATTTTTATCCTATATGAGGTTCATAGAGCAGTGTACATGGCTCACCCAGGAGTCACGAAGATGAGGGTAGACCTTAAACCCTTATTCTTCTGGAAGGGAATGAAAGTAGATATAGTTAACTATGTGACCAGATGTCTATAATGTCAATAGGTAAAGGTTGAACATAGACATCCAGCAGGATTACTACAGCCACACATTATTCCAGAATCGAAATGGGAGGTTATTTCGATGGATTTTATTGTTGGATTGCCACTGATGGTAAGGAGACATGACTCAATTTTCATACTAGTAGACACTCTGACAAAGAGTGCTCACTTTATTCCTATGCGTATGATGTATTAAGCACCTCATATAGCTAGAGTTTTCATCAATGAGATTGCGAGGCTGCATGGCATGCCTAAGAGGATTATATCCGATCAAGGATTGATGTTTACTAGATGATTTTGGACAAGTTTACAAGAGGCCTTGGGAACCCAACTCAACTTCAGTATTGTGTATTGCTCAATGACTGACGAGAAGACTGAACAAATGAACTAGAGCTTAGAGGACATGCTGCGCATGTACGTAATGGACCAACAAAAGTGTTGGGAAGAATTCTTACCACTGATAGAATTATCTTATAAAAACAGTTACCAAAGAACCATTAAGATGGTTCCTTTCAAGTTTCTTTACGGGCAACCATGTCAGATGCCTTTGAGTTGGGATTAGCATGAGGATATGATCCTAGTGGGACCACATGCGATCCAAGAACTGGAAGAGAAAATGAAAACAATAAGAAAAAGGATTAAATAAGTGTAATATCGGTAGAAGAGTTATGCTGATGCACACCGTGTCGAACGTAGTTACGAGGTTAGCGATCGAGTCTTCTTGTGGGTTAAACTGCACAAGAGCTCGATGAAGTTGGGAAAGGGAGTTGAACTCTCTCCTATGTTTGTGGGACCTTTCGAGATGATGGAAAGAAAGGGGCACGTGGCCTATCGACTATCCTTCACTGATTCCTTGAGGTGTATGCACGATGTTTTTCACATATCTATTTTGAGACATTATATTAGTGATCCTACACATGTTATTGACATGAGTTCCTTGTAGGTATCAGATGAGGGGGTTCTCATGGTTGATTCGATCCACATATTGGATCATCGCATTTGACAACTACGACATGGAACAGTAAAGAAGGTCAAGGTCTAGTGGGACAACTGTAGTCCACACTCGGTGACCTGGGATGACGCATATGATATGTGCCAGTAGTTTCCATTTTTGTTTGATAGATAGACTTATGATACTGTGATACACATTATTTCAGCACTTATATACTGTGAAACTTTGGAATGAATTTTATACCAAGAGGGGGTGTATGTAACATCATTCTCTTGTTCGTAGTGAGAGAGCTTATTATTTGAGGACACTTTCTTACAAGTGATTCGGATTATTATACTATTAAGAATTTGATTTTGATTATGACATGTTATGCGTTGATGACATGTCATTTTGTTGCATTGACATAGAAAGGTACTATTGACTCAGTTTTACTAAGTGTGCAAGATTTTGGACCTTGAGGATGCAGATGCATAGATGGAACCCCTTGGACTCCAGATCGATTCGGGGAAGGGACTATTGGGGTTTGATTATTGTATATATGATATTACTGCATTTGATTAGATGATATGATTATGGATATATTTCTGACATGATTTGTTGATGATGCAGGTTGACGATAGCTTGTTGACCAAACTCACATGTGAAGTAGAGGTGTCATGTAGGACTACCAGATATGTTGAGGGAGAGGTGTGGACAACAACCTTGCCACAACCTACTAGCACTCCCGTCGTGGCTTGAACTATAGCTTAACAATTACCTAGTTTGAGAGGACTCACGATGTCATGAGGGAAGACTACGAAAGTCACTCAAAATGATTATAAGAGGCGTGTAATAAGGCAAGGGCCTTATTCCTTAGAGGCCCTTAGTATCCCACAAGATAACCTACCAGATTATTGACTCCAGGGGTTTTTGATGTCTACCAAGTCATTCGAGAGGCGAGCGACACCCTTGGATAATGTGATGCAACCTGAAGGTCATGTCGCGCAAGAAAAATAGAAAGAGACAAGTGTAACCCTTGGAGCACGTAGTGCGTACTGAAGGGAATGTCGCACAAGAGAAACATAAAGAGACAAGTGGCACCCTTGGAGCACCTAGTGCATCCTGAAGGGCACGTCGCATTGTTATTTAATATTTGGATAAACCTAGATGGATTTAGGATGGATAACATGTTAAGAAATATTTAAATCTTTTCCCCTAATATAATGTCACCCAACCTAGGAAAATAAAGTCTAGGTCTAAATTATACTGGTCATCAAATTTTATCTATTTATTTAAAAATAAAAATAAAAATATCTATATATAAAAATAAAATTTATAATAATGATAATCTTCATTAATATTGTGACAAGAAGGGGATAAGCAATTAAATTGATTTATAAAAATCTTTTGGGATAAAATTTAAAAAGGGGAAATAATTGTTTTACTATATTATGCTAATTAAAAATGTATTCATTCAAAAGAAAAAGGGAAAAAGGGTAAGTTTTTTCACATGCCTTATTGAGTTTCAATAAAAAGGGGAAAGAGGGAAATCTAAAATAATCAGGAAACTAGGAAAAAGCGAGAAACATAAAAGGAAAGAGGAAACTCAAGGAAAAAACAGATAGTCTAACTTAGTAAGGTATCTATCATTTAAGAACTTTCTAATTTAAAATCAACTAGTAAATTAATAAGGGGGAAAGTCATTAAAACTTGTAAGGGGATATGGGGACACCTAGGAGTGGTTCTAGGAGTGCCTTTAGGTGAGTGAGGGAAACAGGGGTAATCAATTAATTAATGAAATTTATTTTTTGAGGATTGAAGGGGATGGGTGACACATGTACAGGGAGGATATTTATGAATTAATTTATTAAACATTAAATAAAATGGGATTTCGGGAAAGTAAGGGACTTCGAAACTCTATATAATGCAGGGAGGAAAATGACGATAGATCTCTTCTTTTTTGCACAACGTTACGCTGTAGAAATCGATACTTGACTGAATTAGCTTGTGGGAGTTGGGATACCCAACTCAGTGAGGAGTAGTAGCTCGGGCTTGCGAGACTAGATGTGAGCTAACTGATTCTCTGGATAGTGTGCGTGGCCCCTTTGCAACTTGGGGGCTAAGGGGGAAGAAGAGTACCCCTAGCGTTGACTAGGAGGTACCGATGAAGTCTCATGGGTCGACAATCGGGAGTTGCACGAAGCGCACGGGACATCAACTCGGAGCGGGGGATTGGGCAATGAAACGTTTCCTTTATTTTTGCATGGTAGATTTTTAGTATGATTTATGCTTTTAGATATACATGTTTAATTGGGTAAGGAAAATGATTGTCTTAGCATTCTTGTTGATGACTGAATTTTTCCCATAGATTTTAGCTCGATGATTTATTGACTCCCATGGCCTTTGATTCCCAGGATGTCTTGACCTCCCTATGGTTTATTTATTTTTGATGATTATGGTTTTTTTTCCTTTCATCCCTAGATCATCAGTCCTCTCTTGAGAAGTTGGCTAGGAGCCTGATCTATTGTCATCGCTTTGGTGTTAATAGACCTATGGATCTCAAAGCCCTGTTTATTTGTGTGTGGTTGATGAGCGAAGGATGTTCCTGTCAGTTGTCTACCTTTGTTGTTTGTCCTTGGATGATTGTTTGTCTTGTGCCTTCTAGCAAACGTACCTCTGTGAATGGATTTCTTTGTGTCCTTGTTGGTTTATCTCTGTGGTTGTTTTTGTCTCCATGCCTTAAGGTATTAACCTTGGATTTTCTCTACGCTTGGGCTGATCGAACCTTTGCGATCATTTCAATGACTTTTCCCATGGATATTTGTGCTTCTATTACTATTTCTTGGGTTTTATTGTTTTATGTGTCTGCATTATTACACTAATCCCAATGCTTGTTTGGTGTATGGACTACAATTTATTTATTTCACTCACTCAGATTCCTTAATTATTGACTGCCATTTTACATGGTGATTGCAATCTACAATTCGATTTTTTTTTCATGTACGATTTTCTAATGAGCGAATTATATAAGGAGCCAATGTTTATAGTTTTAGACAGCGTTATCATTTTTTATAGAAAATCATGTGGTAGTGTACCAAAATGTTCTTGTTGGACATCGATTGTATTTGGATTTTGGAAAACGAGTTTTATAATCGGAATGGCAACGAATCTCTATTTCGAATGACTGTGTTGTTTTAACATTTAGGGCAGTAAAATTATGTTAACTCATAGCAAAATTTCCTTGGAATACTGTGTTTCCCTATTGTGTTAGAAACATTGTAATTTAACTAAGTTTTAATTGATTAGCATTCACCCAACAATATACAGGGTTCATGTTTTTCTCTAATTGTATGCACAAAGACTTATTTTTTAAACTGTGTTATTGAAACTTTCTTAAATACACCCAACATTATATATATTATTAATATCATTCTTAATTTATGACCACGATTTCCCCATTAAATGTTGAATGGGTTTGTTGCTGAAATGACCATGAATTCTCCCTTAATTAATGACTAACTTTGTTGCTGGAATGACCATGAAATTGCCATTTAATGATGACTGTGTTTTGCTATTGAATGGCCACTAGTTTCCTTAAATTTTGCCAGCGTTTATATATATTCTTTTAAATTCGTTGAAGACATTTTGACAATGAGCTGCTCCTTGAGTGAAATCAGAATTTCTTTACTATGTTGTGTCCTTGATGATTTCCCGGTTAAGTGAAAGGAAATGGTATTATTGTGTCTACGATTTTAGTTAATGGCATTTATGATTTGTATTTAATGGCAATGCGAAATTATATTTCGTTAATGTAAAACAATTTGCTTATTTATCAATGACATAAAATATGTAATTCCCTTCTGGTGTGTTGGGTGCAGTGATTTGCTTATTATTTAATGAAAAAAAATATATTTCCATTCTGTGGTGAATAGGGTACATTGACCTGCCTAATGGCATTGAAATTGTATTTACTAGCTTTACGATTACATTTTTAACCACAACAAATTTATAGTTCCATTGGGTTGTGTGTATGTGCACGTTTTTTTTTGCTTTTGAGATAGCCTTAGTCGCCTGTGTGCCTAGCACTTGGTCACTTGGACTGCGTTGTGTTTGGACTTACTTTGGGTCTACTTTGTTACCCTTTTTAGGAGTACGTTTCATTTATTGATGGCCTACCAGGACTGCGTTGTCAGTTTTATATTCCTGAGTTGATGGTATTTAACTCTCGTATTTGTTAACTCTTGTCACTTATTGAAAACCCTTCTCTAATTTGAATGAAACACATTCTAATTCGGGTCGTGTTTTACCTAGTTATCCTGGTGACTTGTCATCTACGCATCTTCTATTTTTTTTTTAATCGACAGCCCATGAATAATGTATACTTTAGTTGCAGCAATGGAATTTATACTTACTTTATACATAAAATGATTATCATATTTAGACAACCTCTTCATTTCATTAGACAGCCATTAAATTGTTTAGACATCCCTTTAACTAAATTAGAACAGTCTTGTCCTTTAGTTTTAACATTGATTAAACTCACTTTTCAATTAGAATGTAATTATGGTTATAGCGTTAGTATTAACTTAATTAATCTCACTAAATTTAATTTGCATTTATGGTTAAATTGATGTTACATGGATGACCCAACTATGATTTCAACTTGCTCCTTGATACACTTTTAATGTTAAATTAGACGATCAGTATTCACTATTTTATATGTAATTAATGGTGGGTTGTTGACGAAGTCTTGTGTTGGTTATCATATTATTTGTTTCTTCCTCTTGCGTCTCGTCGACCTATTGTTGGGGTGTGGGTACAGTCTAGTGTCAATTGTTTCACCTCCTAGCACGTCGGATTTATCTAGAGTCCTCGGTCCAGATATAATGTGTTGTACTAAGGTTATTGATGCATCTATCACCTGGGGACGACATGATTCCCGATCAGGGGATCATGGCACACCCTATTTGATGGCGATGATCGAGAACTTAGACAGAGTCGGTGCATTCTCTGTGAGTGTTTTCGAGCATTGTAAGTTGCCTTAGGCGCATGGATGGAATGTCTTATTGTGTTTGGTATGTTTGCCTTGAGGTTTAGTATTGTTCTTCAATTTTGTTTTGTCGAGAGGGGGATGTTGTCCCTTAGCTTGTAGGTGTGTCTTGTTTGCGTCGGGCGGGTAGTCGTTCCTCCTTATGGTTCTACGCATGTTTCATCCAGTTTCCTTTGTGCCTGTGCATGGATTCATAGTAGTCTATTTCCTAGACTACGTGCTTGCGTTCATCATCAATTGTGTGGTTAATTGTTGTTGTCATCACCATCTTGCCTTTCAAGCAAAACAAAAAAAAAAATCCGCACTTCTGCTTCACTTGTAGTCGCGAAGAAGGGGTCTTTACATGATCATATGCATGATACTTTTCTTTCAATATTGTTTTGATTTAATTTATAGAGGGGTCACATTTAAGGCTGAGTGAGTGTGGTCAAATGTTTGTATAACTATTTTTAAATCATCATGTTTAAGGAAAGCATGAAGGTGTTAGGGATTGTGTAAAATATGCACTTAGGAGGTACCAAATGAATCATTTTATTATTCAATTTGTAGATTCACATGATGATGTTGACTAACTTTAAGAAATGAATTCAACCTAATGATGGTTCAAGTAGATTAATAAATGTTGATGAGCATTATAAATATTTATTTATTTTAAAGAGTTCAATTTGATGAAAGTATTTATTAAGTTATATATCTATTGTATACACCTTTATCCAAAAACTTCAACTATTTTAAAATATACATGTTTTTATTAATGAAAAATTTGACATGAAAACATGTTACTTACTTGAGTAGGTTCTTTTAAATTATTCTAATTAATGAAGTTATTAGATATATATGATATAATTATGCCTTTGTATCTAGAAAAAATGTATTTACTCTCTATTAAGAATGGGAAAATAACACATATTTGATCAATTGTCTTGTTAAAAGAACTCTTTCTATTGTCTTGCTAAAAGTGAGTAGGTTCTTTTAAATTATTATAGTTAATGATGTTATTAGATATATATGATATAATTATGCCTTTGTATCTAGAAAAAACGTATTTACACTCTATTAAGAATGAAAAAATAACACATACTCGATCAATTGTCTTGCTAAAAGAACTCTTTCTATTGTCTTGCTAAAAGTGATAATGTAGAATCCAATGATAAGTATCAAAGGGAAAAGGAAATTTTGTAAAATGGTCATGTAAACAAAAAAAACATATATCACTTTCACCATGTAGAAATGTGAATGGACCAGAGAGGGACAAATAATAGGATACAATCATAAAGATTATGATCGTATTTATGGTATGATTAGAAAAATGACAAAGATATAAAATTATTTATAGTATTATTAAAGAAGGTGTAAAATTACATTAGTCTTTAAAAGTATGTGTATTTAATATTTATATTTATTTATATCTTAAAAAAAATTTCTATACAAATGCTGACTTTGTCATGATTGCATTGGAAAAGAAAAAGAAAGTCGAATATTATTTAATGCAATGAAGTCTTTATCATGATTGCACTGGAAAAGAAAAAGAAAGTCCAATATTATTTAATGCAATGCATTAGGATGAAGCACTACATGGTTGAATGGATTTAATATTTCTCAAAATTTAAATTTTCAATAGTTAAATAATAATTAAATAATATTAATGAGACATTTAGAATTACTTAAGTAATATTAATGACACATTTAGTTGAATAAAGAAAATAATTCAATTATCTTTTTTTTTTTCAAAAGTATTAATTAAGCATATAATTATTTTCAAAAATATAAATAAGATGTGATATATATATATATATATAGTATGAATGGGATGTGATATGTGTCTAATATAATTATTTCATAATAACAAATTAATGAAAAAAATTAATGAAAAAAATATTTAATATGAAAAGATGGAAATCATTTAAACATTATATTTTAAAATGTATATATAAATATATGTTCCATTTAAATATATATAAATGATTTTTTTTTTTAAGGAACATTATTAAATTTTTAATAATTGAATGTTTTTATTTTTATTTTTGATATTTTGAACATTTCAAAAAATACATATAAATAAAAAAAACTTTGTAAAATGAAAATTATTAAAATTTTCATAATTGAATGTTTTTTTATTTTTTATATTTTGAACATTATAGTATGAAAATTTAAGTGTTCATAATTTATTAAGTCTTTTTAATATTTACATAATTTTAATTTAATATAATTAATATATTAGTAACAATCACTTTATAAAAGTGACTTTACAAAAGTGATTGATATACACTTATAGGTCTCATTTTCCACTATCATTCCAAATCAGTCTATATCAACCACTTTTATAAAATAGTTATTTCTAAGTAGTTATTATTTAATTATTACATTAATGTAATATATAATAATAATGTTATAATAATATAACATATTAAAATAATTATATATTAATAATGTATTAATACCTTAAAGTATATATTGACTCACTATAAAATATAAATACTATAACAAAAAAACCTTAATACCTTAACAAATACATTAATAAAATAATACATTATTAATGCATTAATAATGTGGTGGTATATTTGTAAGGGGTCGAATTAAATAAACAACCATTTAATTTACAACATAATAATAAAATTCAAGAAATATCTATAATTTAGCACATTTGCCTACAAATTTATCAATTATAATAAAATTTATAAGAGATTAAATTTGTAGGTGAATGTGCTAAATTATAGAAATTTCTTGAATTTTACTATTATGTTGTAAATTAAATGGTTGTTTATTTAACTGGGCCATTACAATATTGATCTTAATGTATTTAGTAAAATATTATTAAAATATTAATACATTAAAAATACATTATTATATGACTAATTTATTAAATAAGTATTACACTAATAAAATAATACATTAATAAACTAAATTATGTGACTAATTTATTACATAAGTATTACACTAATAAAATAATACATTAATAAACTAAGTTAGTAAAACATTAATAGATAACTTATTAAAATATTAATACATTAATAAATAGATTTTTAAAATAGTAATACATTTTTAATGAAATAATCATTTTAATACATCATTACATACACTGACACATTTAATAAATTAAATCTATTAATAAATACATCAGTAATTTATCATTAATAACGTATTAATACATTAATGTATAATGTAACAAATTAAAGTAATAATACATCAATAATGTAATCTATTAATTAATTAATATATTATTAAATACATTAATAGTTACTTTATAAAAAAATATTAATACCTTAATACATATATAAATATAAATATCTTAATAAATACATTACTAAAGTTTAATATATTAATAATGTAGTCATATACTATATTACTATAATGTATTTAGTAAAACATTATTAAAATGTTAAATACATTAACAATATATTATTAGAATATTGTATAATAAATTTATTAATTAATACAATAATAAAGTGATATATTAATAATACATAATTAAAATAATAATATATGAATATAAAATTTATTAAAATATTAATAACTTAGTAAATATATTATTAAAGTAGTAATACATTTTTAATTAAATAATGCATTTTAACATATTAGTACATCATTACAATATATATTATAAATAAATACATTGCTAAATTACCAATAGATTAATAAAGTAATACTTAAAAAAAAATATTAAATACATTAAATGCATTAATAAAAATAATAATAAAGTATTAATACACTAATGTCATTAATGCAATGTATTAATTAATCCATACATCTATACATTATTAATTAATACATTACTAATGTATCCATAGAGTAAAATGTTAATACAATATAAATAGAGTAATATAATAATACATTAATAAAGAAGTAATACATTATTAAAGTACTAATAGATTAACACTTGATTATTACATTAGTATAATTAAAAAATTAATGTCATTAATACATTAATAATGCGCTAAATACATTATTAAATATATTAACATATTAAATGCATAAATAATTACATTACGAAAATATCAATACATTAATAAAATAATAATACATTAACCATAACTATTTATTAATACATAATTAAAATATTAATAATACATTATTACATGTAATATATAAATTAAAGTATTAATACATCAATGTCTAATGTAATATATTAAAGTATTAATATCTTGATAATGTAATCTATTAATTAATTAATATTTTAATACATTATTAATTAATACATTGCTAAAATAATAATATACTAATAAAATAATTCATTATTAAAGTATTAATACACTAATAATGTAATCCATTAATTAATTGATATATTAATACATTATTAATTAATAATGGATTACTTTTTTAGTGTATTAGTATGTTAGCAATGTATTAATTAATAATGTAATCTATTAACTAATTAATATATTAATACATTATTAATTAATACATTGCTAATATTTTAATACACTAAAAAAGTAATACATTATTAAAGTATTAATGCATTAACTAAAAATGACCATGATTGATTAGAGTTGATCATGACAATGGTTTCTTATGGTTGACCATGACAATGACCATGACCATGGTTATGTTTGTTAGATCTTGGTAGTATTTGGGAAGGAAAGGAAGACTATGGTTGGCATGGTTAATTATGGTTGACTATGACCTTGCTTGACCATGACCATGGATAATTATGGTTGACCATGGCCATGCTTAATTGTTGTTGACTTTGGATTACCATGAGCATGGTTAATTATGGTTGATCATGACCATGGTTAACTTCCGTAGACCTTCACTATGGTTGACCTTCATTATGGATGACCTTCACTACATGGTTGAACTTGCTTTACCATGACCATGATTGACTATGGTCTACCATGCTTGATAATGGATAACCATGTTTGAGAGTTGTTTTCCATAAGTGACCATGGTTGTCTATGACCATGTAATCTATTAATTAATTATTAATTAATACATTGCTAACATACTAATACACTAAAAAGTAATACATTATTAAAGTATTAATACATTAATTGAAAATGACCATGATTGATTACAGTTGATCATGACGATGGTTTCTTATGGTTGACCATGACAATGACCATGATCATGGTTAACTTTGATAGACCTTGGTAGTCTTTGGGAAGGAAAGGAAGACTATGGTTGGCATGGTTAATTATGGTTGACTATGACCTTGATTGACCATGACCATGGATAATTATGGTTGACCATGGCCATACTTAATTGTTGTTGACCTTGTATTACCATGATCATGGTTAATTATGGTTGATCATGACCATGGTTAACTTTCGTAGACCTTCACTATGGATGACCTTCACTACATGGTTGAGTTTGGTTGACCATGACCATGATTGATTGTGGTTTACCATGGTTGACAATGGATAACCATGTTTGAGAGTTTTTTTCCATAAGTGACCATGGTTGGACATGACCATGTAATCTATTAATTAATTAATTATTAATTAATACATTGCTAACATACTAATACACTAAAAAAGTAATACACTATTAAAGTATTAATACATTAATTGAAAATAACCATGATTGATTACAATTGATCATGACAATGGTTTCTTATGGTTGACCATGACAATGACCATGACCATGGTTAACTTTGATAGACCTTGGTAGTCTTTGGGAAGGAAAGGAAGACTATAGTTGACATGGTTAATTATGGTTGACTATGACCTTGCTTGACCATGACCATGACCATGAATAATTATGGTTGACCATGGCCATGCTTAACTGCTGTTGACCTTGTATTACCATGATCATGGTTAATTATGGTTGATCATGACCATGGTTAACTTTTGTAGACCTTCACTATGGTTAACCTTCACTATGGACGACCTTCACTACATGGTTGAACTTGGTTGACCATGACCATGATTGACTGTGGTTTACCATGGTTGAAAATGGATAACCATGTTTGACAGTTGTTTTCCATAAGTTACCATGGCTAGCCATGACCATGGTTGACCAAGACTAAGGATGGCATTCAAGTAGTGACATTTGGAATTGTTTGTCACATTAAAACGACGTGATATTTACATCACATTGCGATGTTCAGGCTATGTTCTTGATATTTCTGACGATAAGGCTATGTTTGTCACATTATGACAATATGGTTATTTTCATCACTTTGTGATGAAGGGTCTAAGTTCATCACATTGCGACGACAAGATATCTGCATCACATTATGATGAAAAAATATTTTCATCGCGTTGTGATGACAGGGCTATGTTCATCACAATGCAATGGCATTATGTTTTTTATCACATATTGATGACGATGGGGCTATGTTCATCACATTGCGATGGTACGATATTTCTTGTCACATATTGACGATGGTGAGGATATTGCGATGATGGGGCTTATGTTCATCACATTGTGACGAAAGACATTTAAGTAAAAAGTGGTTATGTGATAAACATAAATGTTGTATGTTCATCTCATTGTCATGATAGGACATTTATTTCAACGACAGGGATATGTTCATCACATTGCGACAAAAGACATTTAAGTAAAAGGTGGCTATGTAATAAACATAATTGTCCTATGTGATGAACATAAATGTCGTATGTTCATCACATTGCGATGATTAGACATTTATTCCAATGATAGGGCTATGTTCATCACATTGCGATGAAACACATTTAAGTAAAAAGTGGTTATGTGATGAACACAAATGTCCTATGTGATCATCATAAGTGTCAAATGATTATCACATTGAGATGATAGGACATTTATTTCAATGATAGGGCTATGTTCATCACATTGCAATGGAAATACATTGTTTGTCACATTATGACAGTATGGTTATTTTCTTCACAAAGTGATGACATGGCTTTGCTCGTCACATTGCGAAGACAAAATATTTGCATCACATTATGAAGACTAGATATTTGTGTCACATTTTGATGAGAGGATATTTTTTGTCAGATATTGATGATGACGGGAATATTGCAACAATGAAGGTATGTTCATCATATTGTGACGACAAGACATTTAAGTAAAAAGTGGCTATGTCATGAACATAAAAGCCATATGTTCATCACATTGTGACAAAATGACATTTATTGTGATGAGAAGAGTATGTTCATCACATTGCGATGAGAAGACATTGTTTGTCACATTGTGATGACATGATGTTTGCATCACATTCTGATGACGAGGCTATGTTCTTGGGACAACCAGGCTATGTTCATCACATTGATAGGAAATCATCTTGAACTTTGTATATGATGAATTATACATGTTCTAAGGACATTGATAGAAAATATAATTGATAACAACTATCGAGCCATGGTCATCTATGGACAACAACCGCCAAACATGTTTAGCTATTGTCAACTATGGTAAGCGATAGCCAACCATGGTCAAGGTCAACCATAGTTATGTTCATCACATTGCGACAATATAGTTATAAGGCTATGTTCATCACATTACGAAAGTATGGTTACGTTCTTCACAAAGTGATGACAGGGCTATGTTCGTCAGATTATGAAGACATAATATTTGCCTCACATTATGAAGATTGGATATTTGTGTCACATTTTGATGATAAGATATTATTTGTCAGATATTGACGATGACAAGAATATTCCAATGACGAGGTTATGCTCATCATATTGTAACGACAAGACATAAAAGTAAAAAGTGGCTATGTTATGAACATAAATGTCGAATGTTCATCACATTGCGACAACATGACATTTATTGCGACCAAAATACTATGTTCATCACATAGTGATGGGAGGACATTCTTTGTCACATTATGATGACATGATGTTTGCCTCGTATTGTGACGACAAGGCTATGTTCATCACATTGCAATGACAATGTTATGTTCTTAGGACAATGAGGCTATGTTCACCACATTGATAGGAAATAATATTGAACTTTGTATATGATGAATTATACATGTTCTAAGGACATTGATAGAAAATATAATTGATTTATAATTGTTCCACATCGGGCTCTAGTTTGGTCTACAATGACTCCTGGGTTCCTACTTCAGATCATGTTGGTTCTCCTATCGAGGGAAGGTCGAATCCTTTTGGGTATGATCCTCGTTGTCCTCTATGTGAATGGGTCTGAGAATAGAACTGAGGGATGATTCACACTGCATACCTTTCTCCTTGTTGGCTAGGCTCTTCTCTGGATGGCTAAACCCGAGCTTAATGCCACGCTGGGCTCGGCAAAAAAGTTCAAACTTCCCCTCGAGAATGTGAATTTCTTGAAGAATCTTTGAGTTATGCTGGCGGGTTTCATTGACCACCTGGGCCACTAATGCTTTAGTCATCCAATAGGCTTCTACCATTTGGAAATACTTCATGTATCTGGTCTAAGGATTACTACAGTCGGTCACCCATCGAGCCACTTCTTGGATTATTTCATCCACCCTGTTTTTCCTTGTTCTGGCAGAACTTTGTCTTCAATTGTGTTCTCAACCTGAATCTCTTCCATCTCAAATTTCACCAAAAATCGTTCCTCAGTTGCATGAGCTTCATTTTTTACTCTGGAGAGATGGTTGCGGCCCCTCGAGGTTGAGGCTTCATTGTCGTGACGTCAAGGATTCCCCTACTTCGGATTTTTGTTCCAGCGACATGCCATATTTCTCCTTCAACAAATTCTAATAACCAGACTAAGGGTCGTCCAAAGGAGAGATGGAAGATTGCAAGAAAGAGAGAATAGTGATATACTTATTCGTCATCCATTGTATTTATGGTTGTGGGCCTCATCATTGAATCTACGTCCCTGGTTCTCCTCGATCATGTTTCATACTTGGTAAAATTTCTCACCAACATCTATGATGGAGGGAAGGGTGATTAGACATTATCCTTTCTCCTTTGGAACACAAAGATTTCCTGCGACATGTAGCCACTTATTCCTGTGATAAAAAAATTGCCCTTTCGAGCAAGCTCTGCTTGTCCAAACTTAATTAGTACACTTCATCGTGGGGGGTTAGCTGCAGAATGACCTATTCTTGCCCAAATTCTCTCCCTGATCCTTTTCCTTCACTTTAAATGCCTCGTCATTTATGCGTGTGTTTCCCAGAGGCCGTATGTCTCCTCTTCCTAGCTTGGGGTACATGATCGCTACGTGGAGGTTCATCCTATCATCCTCTACGCCTCACTATATATCCAGGCCATCTATCCTCCTTGACCACTTCATGATGAGGACCTTTCTCCCAAGTGTCTCGACCGATGTGCTCCGTGAATTCCCTCCTTACTGTCATGTCATCTTGGTAGCTGCATTGGATCTGATCATATATTCAACATGTTAGTGGGTCCCATGGATGCTAGATATGAAGTTTCTCATGCATTGTGACACCTATGTCAGCCATGTAGTCATCCACCACATTGGCTTTCCTTCTAATTGTCTCAGAGAGGATGGTCATTAGGCTCATTACCATGGATTCAAGATCTGAGAATCCATAAATTAGATGCCAGTTATGAGATATCTTCTTTGCTTTATCCCTCTTCATGAGTTGTTGGAGGCCTTTGATGACCAGAAGGGAATCTCCCTAAAATTCTAGGGCCGAAATTCTGTGTCTATTGTTACTTCGATGCCTCTCCTAAAGCCCGCCAACTCGATCGTGTTGTTCAATGTAACTCGCAGGTTGGTCGCAAAGAAAAGGATGGGTTCTCCTTTGTGGTTATTAAAGAACTTGCATGCCCTTGTTAGGCCTGTGTTTCCTTTAGAATAACTGTCAAAGTTTAGCTCTATGAATCCTTTCTAAGGCAGTCTCCATAAATCCCTAATCCGATCTTTGTCTATATTTTTCACCCAGGGTTTCTAATTGAGGCAAGGACCCAACTTCCAATTGATGAAGATGGTTGTTTCAGAATCTTGAACCCTCCGTCAGGATGTTGCAATGGATTCGGTCATATTTCTGTTTATAATCTCCCAAAGTTTATTTTTGTTAAGGGCTTTGTCTTTAAAAATTATTTGGCTCCTTTCTTTCCATACATTCCACATAAGGATACCTTGGAAATTTTTCCAAGCTCTCTTAATGATGCTATTATTGTAGGGTTTAGCACTCCAGAGTTTTATAGTGGCTACAACATTGTCTCTTTGGATTTATGTTCTATGAAATTTGGTGGCTCCTTTGTCCCATAATTTCATCGTGAAATTACATTTTCTCAGGAGATGATCTTGGGTCTCTTCGGACTCATAGAATAGACTGCACCTCGATGGGCAAGTTAATACTTTTTTGAGGAGTCAATCCCAAGTTAGGATTCTTTTGTTAGCTACCAGCCATAAAAAGGTTGAAATTTTGGGCCAAAGAGATTTGGACTAGATTTTACTCCACATGGTTCTGATGGGAAGAGGGCATGAGTCGTGAAAAATTTGGTAGGCTGTTTTGATATTGAATTCTCCATTTCCTTGAAATCCCCATCGAATGACGTCTTCCCCTTCTTTTCTCTCGACCTGTCTCTCTTGAAGAATTTTGGAGAGAGACTCCTTGGTCTATTTTGTCCAAAGAACTGGCCATTCCTCTAGAGGTTTCGAGGAGAGAATGAGGCTATTCACAAAGAGGGGAGGGTTTTACAAGAATTAGTGAAGCCTTTCCCATCCTTCTCTTTCAAGGGTGGTTCTTGGGGTTCAAAACTTATCTTCATCCCATAAAATGGGGATTTGTTCCCATGCATCATCTCAAAATAGGTCTGAAACTCCATTATGGACTTTCAAAAAACAATGAGACTAAACGATCCATTGATTCTGCCAAACATTATTCCATATCACTGAGCCCGACCATGTTTTGTCTGCTCAGATTAAGATTTGGGTAGGGAAGAGAGGAGTGTATTTACCATTCCATAATTTTTCCAAAAGGGATGAAGGGGAATTGATCGAGCACCACCATAGTTTGGAGACCAATATGGAGCTAGTCAAGAGGGGATCTCTAATACCTACCCCCCATGATATTTGGGTGTACATAGGGTCTGCCAAGCCACTAAGAAACATTTAGGATCTTTAGAGTGCCCAACCCAAAGAAAATTTATTTGGAGGGCCCTCATATGATGAAAGATCTTCACGAGGGTCGCTAGGATCAAGAAGCGATAGACAGGGAGAGCCAAGAGGATTGACTTCAAGAGAAGGACCTGACCTGGTAAGGACAGAGATCGGTGAGTCCAACTTCAAAGTTTTTCTTCCATTTTAGCCAAGAGGAACTCTCAAGAGGGGTTATGGAGCACTTTAGAGAGAAGGGGGGATCCTAAATATTTAGCAGGGAGGGAAGAGATTTGAAATCCTAATAGGTTGGATAAATGTTTTGGAAAACTAGGGGGTGTTGTGGTTTATAACAGTAACCAAGGATGAGTTGAATAGGTCAATATTTTACTTAAACCCCTTCACTTATTTTCATTAGGATATTTTCATTCACAAACTGAAGGTGTGACATAGCCTCTTCCCCTTGTATGAGGTGTAGCCCTTTCATCATTCCTTCACTCTTAGATTGCGAAAGGATCCAACCCAATCCTTACATGAAGATTATATAGAGGAAATGGGATAAGCGATATCTCTATCTCAGTCCTCTCAATACATTAAAGGTTATGGTAGGGGATCTATTTCAAAAGATAGAGAAGAAAGACATTGTCACAGATTCATGACCCAAGTTACCCATCCTTCTTCAAAACCAAAAGCTCAGGGCATTTTTTTGAGGAAGTTCCAATTCATCCCCTTCCCCTCATAAGCTTTGGACATTTCTAACTTCATCAACATACCCTCTTTTTTGCATATTTTGAAGGAGTGTATCGTTTCATGAGCTACTATGATGTCATCAATAATTTTTTGGTCTTCAACAAATCCTCCATGTTCCTCATAGATGATTAGAGGGATGATTGGTTTAAGCCTAGTGGATACCATTTTAGATATAATTTTATAAATGACGTTATAAAGAAATATGACGAAACTTATCTGCAGATATTGCTCCTTTGATATTTGGGATCAGAGTAAGGAAGGTAGTGTTGAAATCTTGAAGAATTCCTTTGGAAGAGCGGGATTCTTCGACCACCTCCTAGATGTCGTTGCCTATAATAGGCCAACCAACTTGGAAAAATTATGACGTGAATCCATACGAGCCTAGGGATTTCCCCGAAGCCATACTTTTCACAATCTCCTCCCCTTCTTCAAGGGAGACCGGACGAAACAGAGTGATTGATTGCTCTGGTTTTACCAAACTTGGAATAGCTCGGGTGACTTTAGATATTTCCTCTTCTAGGTTAACCTCATGTTCAGAGGGGAGGTTTTGAAAATAATGAAAGATTTCATTCTCTATGTCCTCCTTTAGTTTGGTGCTTCCATGTAAACTGAACAAATTGCATGAGACCATTAAATGAAGATACGAATTCATAACTGCACAAGTGACTACCAAACACCGTGAGAATAAGTCTGCTAAACACTACGATAAGAATTCTAAGGTTGAAAAGAAGTCTAGTGTTCAACAAGAATCCACTGATCCCACGCTCCAATGCTTTTTAGTGTACTATCCATCATTCACTCATGCATCAATGAGATTAAAGATCGCGATATGTTTTAGTGATGCAGATACCAATAAAGGAATTTTGGTTCATCTATACAGAATAGGGTTCAGCGAAATGGGTTAAGCCATAAGCAGAGAGCTTCTAGGGAATTAGATATCGAGAGAGATAGCCCAAAAATTGAAACCCATTTTCATTAAACCTACTCGAGGCCATCTAAAAGAAGGGAAGCCCATCAAAAAGCACGAAGAGGAAGAGATCGCCTACCAATGTCCATCTGTATTCTAAATGATAAAGAAAAATGATATTAAAAAAACAAACGCATGGCCATTAAACCCACTCCAGCTCAGGTCACTCCTTGATATGTGAGGTGGTAAAATGGGAGGACATGCCACATATCAGGTAAATGTTAAAACTCAATAGGTAAATGTTAAAATCCAAATAATCTTGTTTAAATTTTATAAATTATGCTTTGTGGCAATTGATAATTCAATGTAGTAATTTGTTAATCATGTCATGTAAAAGTAAAATAGTAAACATGATGAATAGATGAATTCATAAATGTAAGAGAGGTAATACTGGTAATAATCAACCTAATTTATTTTTTTCACATTTTTCATTTATATTTGAAGATTAATAGAATTATTATCATTTAATTTATGTTAATAATAAATAAATAAAAAAGAAAAATAATAAACAAATACCATAAAAGCAATGTAAAATAATAAATAATTCCGCAAAATAATGATTAATATCAAATGGCTAAATCAATCTCTAGAGAAACTTACAGTGTATCGAGAATGGGATTTGGGAATTGTAAACCTCCCATTTGAATCTGAGCACTCATAGAAGACCCCATCTTTGACAGTAAACAGGAAAATATAAGACGTTCTCAGCCTCGTTAATCATCAATAATCATAAATAATGTAATATGCCAACCCACTGGAATATAGCATTCACCACATATTCATCAAATTCTAATTCAAGTTAAAACGTATCAGGTCAAGCTGGTTTCTTTGATTTAGAATCTTAGTAAATAAGGCCTATCTAATAATGTGAATAATTTTAATGTAATAATACTTAATAGAATCTTATGCTTCTAGAAATATCTTCCTCTAGAATATTTTTCAGAAGATAGAATTAGTATAAATAGGAGTATAAATAGGAGTAGAAGTCATGGGAAGTCTTTTCTTGAGAATTATTCTAATAGATATTTTCTTTGGTCGAAGTTTTCCACTCCAACAGAGCAGTGAACTTGGATTTCTATCAATAAATGTATCATTTTTGGTGTTATTATTCTCTCTAATTTAATGTTCCGCTGGTATTTTCATAATATTTTTGTTTATGCATTATGTAATGTATTTGGTACCTTACAGTCCTACCTACAATAGAGGACTTAGAAACATAATCTCAATCAGATTTGGAAGAATATATAGTATTGAAAAATAAGTCTAGAACTACTAGACAAGGGGGTATGAACTTTGGTAGATTGTACTGAAAGGACAACTTCCACGAAAGGAAAAATGGTACTCTAGGAAGAAAGTAGAGGAAAAACTTTCTCACCCGATTCATTAAAATATTTTGGGGACCAAAACCATCCTTAAATGAGGATGTATGATTCGAAATAGATCGTTATATAATTTGACATCTATATTAGTGATTTCTAGGTGGAAAACTTAGAGGAATTTCCTTGTAGGGCCCATTTTAGTGACATGTTCTACTTTGAAGATTTGTGTTCTAGAATCTTCTAGAGCCATTTTGATGGATCAAACGATATTTTTCTGGGTCAAAACTTTGAGAGCTTATCTCCTATCCCATTGATGTCATTCTACACAACAAGACCTTTCAAACAATAGGAAAATTTCCTCAATGAGAGATTGTACTGGAAATTTATGCATTCTACAAGTTGACCTACCTTGTTGACCACATTGGTACAATTGGATGCCATGTTATCCCCCATTATTCCCACATGTGGGGCTAGCCATGTGTGGAATTTAAAGAAGATTCTAGAAGGTACACAAAACTAACTAATTGAGGGTTGAGGATGCCAAAACCATAACCCTATATGAATATTAGGATATGTTAAATACTGGGCTACTAAGAGGAGAAGGGGTTCCATTTCTTTATCATCGTACTTGTTACATAGTTGAGAAAAAAATCTAGGAGTGGTATTTGAGAGCATAATAGAGGAAGAAGAAGATTCTGTAGAAATCTTTCATGCCATAGTGTTAAAAGAAACTCCAATGATGGCCTATTTCTTTATACTTGCATTTCATAAATAAAGAAAAGAAAGTAGAGAATAGGCCTCACCTTCTGGCTGTTCTTTCTCCTCTATTAAGTTTTTCGAGATACATCTTTTGTTTGATTGTGTTGACGCTTTTTAATTTTCTTTTTCTTTCATTTCAATTTCAATTACTTTATAAATTCAAGTATTAATATATCAATGATTAATGTGGAATCTAAGGAAATCATTTACATAATCTAAGATTTAAGAATATTACAAGATAAGATGGGACAAACTTTTCCAATGGAATACCCATGGTAGTTTATAGACCATTATGCATGAAGCCTTCAAATCAATGACATATTCTTTATTCTTAGATCCTTTTTGGGTTAGAATCCCAAATATGCTTTTATATTTTTAGGGTTTACCCTCTCTTTATGCCATTATTAAATCCCTAGCAAGGTTCTATTATAGAAGTTCAACAATAAATAACCACAACATATCAACATATGCTCCAATATGATTCGAAATGGATTTCAACAAAGGGTTTCTGGTATAAATTATTTTGACACGTGAAAACTACTCCTAGACTCAGAAACAAGATTATGAAAAAGTTTATTGATGTTGTAGAGATTGTTTTGAAATAGGGAAATTTATATCACACTATCCTAGAGGGACAAAGAAGAATATAAAGCATCAATGTAAAGTAACCTAGTGGTTTGGATCTAAGGAAGAACATTAATTTATCATCAAGTAAGATCCACTTGTATTGGTCCCAACCAAGGAGAAGTGCAAAGAGGTTTCAATGAAAACTAGTGGAACACCATCATAAAAGTATCCTTTAACATAATAGAAATTGAAATCATGAGAATACCTTATGTTACAAAAGGGATCAACATCACATGGTACAATCAAAGAGGAATCTTCCATTCCTCTAGATTCATAAAAGGAAACAAAGTTATCACTAAATATAAGACAATGACAAGATGAACAAATTAGGTTGAAGGAGCCAAGACACAAGAACATACAAAATATCTAGATCAATACAATTTGAGATTGGAAGGAATAATAGGGACATTACCAAATGTAAAGAAGTTTGGACCATAGTAGTAAAGAAGAATAAGTTTGGACCAAATGTAATTCTTCAATTACATAACCAATCGTGACAATAAGTTGAGCATACAATACATTTTAATCATGTATTTGTTTTGTATCTTTTTATGTAATAAATTTGTCATAATCTATTAATGTAAGAAATTCCAAGATGTAGCTGTACTGGGAATTTGGTAGATAAGGATAACAATATTTGAAATTGGGTC
>JASDQU010503783.1:54259-66943 GCA_032191745.1 Picea mariana
GGACTAAGCCTCCATGAGTCCTCCATGTTCCCTCAACCATAGCCTCCATAATCATCCCAATGCTCTCTCTCAAACTCTCCAAGTGAACATAAGAGTGAATGAGCCTCTCCTTGCCCTATGCGCCCCTCTTGAACCTACATAAGGAAACCTAAAAGATGGATGGATGAGATCATCCCATCCCATCTCTAATCAAAGGTTGAGATCATCCCATAATAATCTCACTCACAAACCCACTTTGGATTAAGTTCCCTAAGTTCACTTTATGTCTCCTAGTTCACCCACAAAGTGAATCAATAGTCATTTTAGGCTAAAATGACCAAATTTCACTTTTGACTTAAATCTCTTAAGTCAAAGTGAAATTAGACATAAAGTACAAGGTACATAGTACAAAGCATTTCCCACTTTTGTTTAGAGGCTCACAAACACAAGGGGACCACTTCCCAAGGTACACAAATCTCAACACTCCCTCTTACCGAGGAAAGTGTTTCTCACCAAGCCCATCTTGTCTCTGAAGTAGACATGTTTTCCCCTTGGCAGGGCCTTGGTGAGAATATCTGCAATCTTCTCATCAGTGGGTATATAATGTAACTGTACTTCCCCTCTCTGAACCCAATCTTTGATGAAGTGATATATGATCTCAATATGCTTCGACCGATCATGAAAAATTGGATTCTCAGAGAGTTTGATACAACTCTGATTATCGCAGTGAATGACAGTCAGAGGCAACTCTTGACCAAATAATCATACCAACATCTTACGAAGCCAAATGGCCCCGCAACTGGCCTAACTGGCCGCCATAGACTATGCCTCGGCGGAACTGAAAGCAACTGACTTATGTTTCCGGCTGAACCAGGAAATAATTCCTAACCCCAAACCAAAACAACACCATGAGGTGTTCTTCCTATCAGTAGCACATCCTGCCCAGTCTGAGTTAGTGTAGCCAACCAAAATTACTCCATCACCTCTAATATAGTCTAAGCCATAATGAACTGACCCATCAATGTACCTCAACACATGTTTTTCCCCAATCCAGTGAACACTCCTCGGCTCTACCATATGATGGCTGAGATTGTTCACGACAAAACAAATATCTGGTCTAGTGTTGACCAGATACATAAGTGAACCGATCAACTGGTTATAAATTGTAGCATCCACCAACTGGGAATCTGAAGTGCTAAACTTCTTCCAGTTGGTGACCATGGGTGTCAACCTAGGCATGTAGTCCTCCATATGAAACTTGCTCAGAATATCTGCAGCATACTTCCCCTGCCCAATAAATATGTGACCCTCCTTCTGCCATACCTCCATACCCAGAAAATAGTGCATCAACCTAATGTCACTCATCTCAAACTCTAATGCAAGTCCTAGCTTGCACTCAGCTATGAGATCTTTTGCGCTTGTGATGAACAAGTCATCCACATACAGAATGAGAATGAGTGTGTCCTCACCGCTAATGATGTAATATAGGTTAGGATCAGCATCGCTCTTCTAAAATCCCATCTGAAGCAAGTATGTGTCAATATGTGAATACCAAGCTCTAGGAGCTTGCTTCATACCATATAGTGCCTTTCTCAAAAGGCACATGTGAGACTCCCTTTCACTCACCTTGAACCCCTATGGTTTCTCAATGTACACCTCCTCCTCTATAAATCCATTTAGAAATGTGGTCTTAAATCCATCTGATGTATCCTCCAACCCATATCCACCGCTATGGAAATAATACTCCTAATCAAGGTGTATCTCGCAACTGGTGCAAATGTCTCATCATAATCGACTCCCTCTATCTGAGAGAATCCTCGCGACACAAATAGGGCGTTATGTTTCTCAATGCTGCCATCTACATCATACTTGGTTTTGTATAACCATCTGGAAGTCATAATTGACTTCTCCATTGGCCTCAAAACCACCTCCCAAACATCATTGCGCATAATGGAGTCATACTCCTCTAGCATGACCTCTCGCCAAACCTATTGGTCAACTGTCTGCGCAAATGTATGTGGATCAGTATCTGAGATACTCATCACCATATCCAAATAGGACCCCAAGCCTCTTCGGAGGTTTTCTCTCTAAAAATTGTCTCTTGGGCTCCCCTACGTTTTCTTTGGATTCCTTCAGGGTCTCCTGAAACCATCTCAGTTTCCTCTTCCCTGAAGTAGTCAAAGGAGAAGTAAGATCTCCCTGCCCAAGAGTATCTGCCTCAGGTTTAGTCTCAACACTATGAGATCCTGAAGCCTCTGTCTGAACTCCCTGTGACTATGAACCTCAATTTGTGCAAGGTGACCTTGTCACCCCTGAAACTGGCGTACCAGAAACCTTAGGTTGTGCTCCCTCTGAGACATCAATCTATGCCTCTGCATCATCCTCAACATTGACTCTCGACTCGATATATCTCTGAAAATCCCTACCCTCCTCAAATCTAAGATCTCTACTCACCACCACTCTCCGCAGTGATGGAATGTAAATCTGGTAGGCTTTGGAGACCTCTGAGTATCCAACTAGTATCCCCTGTTGGGTTGTGGGGTCTAGCTTTATCCTCTTCTCTGAGGAAATGTGAGAATAGGTCAAGAAACAAATAATCCTAATGTGCTCAACATCGAGCCTCCTACCAGTGAAGGCCTCCTCAGGAGTCATCTTCCCCAAAATCATGTGGGGACTCTTGTTATGCAAGTAAACTGTAGTAGCACTCGCCTCTGCCCATAGGTAAAGAGGTAAACTCTGATCATGCAGCATAGATCTCGTTGCACCTGTGATCGCCCTATTCTTCCTCTCGGCAACCCCGTTCTACTGGTGGTTGTAAGGCACGGTCATCTGTCTTATGATCCCTGCAAGGGCACAAAAGTGTATAAACTGACTGGAGGAATACTCACCTCTATTATCTAACCGCAAGACATTGATCCTCTTTCATGTCTAGTTCTCCATAAGAGCTTTGAACTCTTGGAACCTCTTGAGGTGAGACGGGACCCCTTAGGGTGTATGAGGACCTTTGTCCCTCTGAAGGACACCTCAAGACCCCTATCCTAGAGGCTGGAAACTAAAATCAAATTCTTCTTAAACCCAGGTGTTATCACTGTAAAAATTTTCATATGGAGTCCCATCCTCGAGATTTAGCAGGGGGCTAAGTCGGTATAGAGGAGCGATAAATTAGCAGACGGGGTCAGATCTAGCGGACGGGGCTAAATATACAAGTAAGGCGAAGTCGATGGGATCCGACGGGTCATGGATCGTGAGCGCTATTGATCGACGGTCATAAGACATATCGGGTGGAGAAATAGCGCTTTGGTTAATCTCTTGGAGGTGGTTCGATATGAATACCGTGGTTTCGTTTCAAGGGCATGTGGNGGGGAAAGCAGGTAAGTTTGAAACCACTCAAGTCCACCCTAATGTCACGTGTCAGAGAATGATTATACATGTCACATCCAAGGATCGCATGTAGAAAAGGAAAGTTGACGGCTCATCAAATCACCTCAGGACACCTGATCAGGTACTTTCGTCCATGCAACGTCGAGTGAACGCTGCCATAAAATTAATTTGAAGGCTCATCATTTGAAATTGATAGTCGAGTGTGATAAGTCGTAGTCCTTGCTATTACTTTCATCTGTAACATATGATTGGCACTCAATGACAACTGTCATTCAAAACATGGATGACATTACTCTATTTTGGGTGATTAACGTTTCATTCCCAAACGGGGTCCTCACGAACTAGATCATCTTTCTAATTCCTGTGAAACTAAGGGAGATAAGCTCTTGCTTTCTGGAAAACCAGAGAATGGATAAGATAGACCAAGGGGTCTCCAGTGAACCGGTATATTTAAATATTATGACAAATTTATCAGTAAAGAAGAAAGAAAAGTTGGTCGCACGAATATTGGCTATGAACTTTCACATGAAGCCTGCAGAGGAGCCAGGAGTAGATAAAGATGTCAGATTAAATCCCATCATGAAGGATTTGATCATCAATGGATACACAGATGAGACCCACATGCAATTTGTCAAGAGGAAAAGGAGCAAGAAACAGAAGACAAAGGTTAAAGTTGAAGCAGTGGAAAGCGTTGGAGAAAACCAGCTTGCTTGGCTTGACACGTTAAAAGAAGAAATTGCTAATCTGAAATAGATTTCAAGCTAAATTAAGTATGTTTCAGAAAATTTTGTAATAATATAGACATGTGGCATTCAAAGAAAAAATCTCAAATATGTCAGTTTTGATTATAACTTCCCCTAGAAAATAGGAGTACAGTTGTTGTACGTTACTCCTTCGTTGTAACTGATGTCTATTTTGGGTATCTTGGGGAAGATGATTCGTTTTGAATCCCGAATGTAATTTATCTATATATACTATTAAAAGGATAAATGAAGAGAGGACTTACTGGAGAGGGGCCTGCACTCGTAGCAAGAGGACTTTGTAACTTTCTGAAAGTTGAATTGAATATATATGCAGAAGCTTTTTGAAGTCTCTATGAAAAGATTCTAATGGTGGTGATATGAGTTTTGTCTCCTTTCATTGTATGTATTTCTTGTGTTATTCATTCCATTTACAATTTCTTTTGTTCAAATTGGAGAGTTAAAAAGCTCAGAATTCATCTTATGATGCTCTTGACTTAAGCAATTCGAACTATGTGTGTTTCCTCTTAAATAATTCGGGATTCATTTCAGTAATGCTTTGATGCAATTATTTGTTTTCTGTTTCATCCTAAACCTTGCTCAAATACAATTTACAACTCAGATTCGTCACCTCAATTAGCCTTTATCCTCTGGAGAGTTCTACTTTCCAGTCATTTTTTTCATTCAATTTCAGAATTTTGACTCCATAACCTAAGTGTCCCTCCCCTTCCTTGCCAACAACTTTATAAAAATACCCCAAATCAAACTAAACATAACCATTGATTTCCAAACAAATATCAAGTGACACGAGAGAGCCCTCTCTGAGCTAAATAGGCTAGTACCCAGCTCTAAAGTTGGTTGAAACAGTTACCTCTATTGTTTTTCTATCAGTGGGACAAAATTTACAGAGTGTTAACATTCTGGTGCCGTTGTCAGGGACAAAGTTGAAAAATTTTCCCTGGGAAAGAACGACACGGTTGAGTTCTAAGGTCTGAGAGCAGTAGACACTTAGGCACATATTAGCGATATTCCTGCTCTGGCGGCTCCACACATCAAAAATCAGTTCGAAGGTGATTCCACTAGTAGAAGAATCCATAGCTTTAAATTTTTACTGGGGACTCCACTCTCAATGCAGAATCCAGCTTACAAAATGTCATTAGCGACTCCACTGTCCGAAGATCAGATCCCTGACTGAGGTATGAAAAGGCATTATGGAAGAAAACAAGTACTTAAAATTGGATTTTTTACAAGGCATTATATTGTTCGTCGTAAGTTGCCTCTGGTCCTTTCCTGAACATGATAGACAAATTTTTCTTCACCTACTGCATGCAAACGATGATCATGATAATCTTGAAATTGTATATCCTCCTCTTAATATTATACAAGTATCTCCTCAGTTTATCACTGATTTTGATAAAAATCTTCCATCTGAGCCATGTGATAACTATAACCAAGCTGATGAGCCTCATGAAACCAAGGCCGATATTTCACCTCCTGTACTTGATCTAACATTCTCCAAGACTCAGTACAGATATAGACCCTTAAAATTACCCCACATCCTTCATTATTTTTCTCCAAAGTACTATGAGTACCTACCTATGTTTGACGGGGAACAGGGTACCATCACAGCCAAAAAACACATCCAAGAGTTTGAGCATTTTATAGATTTGTTTGAGATTGATCATGATGATGTTTGTATCAGGGCTTTCTCTCTATCCTTGAAAAGAGATACCAAAGAATGGTACAAACATTTTCAACCAGGGACAATTGTTTCATGGAAAGAATTGAAAAGTGTTTTTTCGATGTTCTAGGGTAAGAAGAAATCTCTAGACCTCCAGCTTATAGAATTATATGCCTTGAAAGGGAAAATCAATGAGACCATTTCCACATTCAATAGAAGTTTTTCCAGTAATTATTATGATCTGACCAAAGAAATTCAACCCATTGAAGTTGTGCCATGCTCCAGTATGCCACTACTCTTCACCCAGATTTGTCTTTCCTCCTGATGGAAAGGAGACCTATGACCTTACAACAAATGTTCAGTGATGCTCAGGATATTCAACACAATATCCTAAGCATGTGAACAGATTCAAAGTGAAAAATTGGGTGTTCCAGGACATGAAGATGAATGTGAACAGAGAACATTTGACTGGAATCTTGAGCATAAAATTGATGATATCATAAGTCCTTTTGAAGTTTTGAATGCAAATGATTTTGCAAAGGATTATATCCCACTTATTGAAAGGGAAGGTACTTATGTAGTTTCTGATCCACCCCATGAAGAGCATAGAGCTGATTGTTTCATATATTCATTTGAAGACACTCAAGAAGATGAGCTTGCAAATCATTTTGTTGAGGAACAGGTTGATGTCCCAAGTTTTTTCTTGTTAAACAATATTGCAGATGTTACTGATTTGCCTATATATGATCAATATGATGATGATTATGATGATGATCTCCCAGAATATCCAATTTCATTTCCTCTATCAGGAAATGTTCTTCTTCATCAATATAACGAGAGAAATCAGCCTACATATCACAGTCATAGAGAAGAGGGTACTCAAACAGCTGAAGGAAGTTCTTTGCCTTTACACTTTTCTTCATTTGAATTGTTGAAATAAAATGCTAAGGTCATCGTTGAAACAAAGGAAAGTATGTTGATGCCAAATCACACTGATTCACTGAGACAATTTGACAAGAATTGCAGCCATTGGTCAAAGAGGAATCTGAAAAGGAGCGTGTTCAACAACTTATAGAAATGGAAAGATGTGCACACGACAGAATTAAAGCAAATGAAGAAGATTTGGAATCAGGTGAAGGAACCTTGCCACTATGTTTTTCTTCTTTCAAAACGCTGAAGAAAAATTATTATAATGTTTCAAATCAGACATCCTCCAGACATGATGTTGAATATCCAGGGTACAATGGACTTACAAATCAAAACCGTCTTCCATTGTGTTTTTCTTCCTTTGAGTTGTTGAAAGCAAATCATGAGGTAACAAAGGAAGCAGGAAATTTTGATTGCAATAGCACTGCTTTATATAGGAAAATGGTTGTTGATGAGGAAGGTCAACAACCTTCACATGTGTTAAATGATCATGTGGTTGATTACATGGGAGGTTATTTCAGTTCATATTTGCAGCCTGTGCTCAACTACCAGTTTGAAAATGAGGATGAAGTTGATAAAGAAATTCTTATTAAAAGTCATTTTCCTTCTCCTGAACTTAATAAAGATTTACAGCAAGATTTCCAACAAGACAAAGTGTTTAAAAGTTGTATTTCTTCCCCTGAGAATGATGTGGTTGTTAAATTTATGAGTGGCCTGGACAGAGATGAGGATTCTGAGACTATAAGCAGTGAACAAACAAATGACATAGAGTTTCAAGAAAGCAACAAAATAGTGTATTCCACTTTTCAATCAGAGACGAAAGATAAAAAAGAAGCAGTTGTTCTATTTTATTCCTTTAAAAATTATGGTTATGAAAAGGCATCCATGATAATTTTAGACTGTGAAATAGTTCATGCTATCAAATTTCCACATTTGCAAAGAGATTATGAACATGAACTCACTTCCATTTGTTATTTTGAAAGGCAAAGTGGAAGTCATCAAGCAAATTTCTAGAAGGTTAATAAAACCAAACCATAACTGTTTGATGAACAAGAGGATAGTCTCGACACATATAATCTAGTTGTCATGTCTGAAGATGTTCAAGGATATATGAATGTTCTTGTTGATATGCATAGAAAAACAGACAAACTCATTACTATCATTTCACTTGAAAACGTTCCCAGAACAAAAGAAATAGAGCAAGAACAAAAAACACTTACGAAAGAGATTGGCCTTTCTGTTTTTGTTCATCAAGAAGAAATTATTTTTCACGATTTGTATGACCCTGTGGCATATTATATGGAAATTTCTAACAATCGGTATTTAAGGCGTAAGACGGATTGCAAGCTCAAAGGTGGTGATATTGACAAATCAACATCAGTATTAGATATGGATTGCTTTACACCAGAGGTTTTTCTTCAGCCAATATTTTCTTCTGATTCAGGAGGTTGTCACTTCCATCTGTCTCAGCAGATCTATCAGGCTATTGATGGAAATCGACAGGGTGAATCACATGAAAACCAAAATGCAGTGGAAGAAGTGAAACATACTTTTGGCCTTATGCATGTGTTGGAAGATCCATTTGCAGTTTTGCTAGAAACAATAAACAGCCCCAATATTCTTGAACTTCTAAGAATCAAATTCATATGTAACTTCCCAAAGGAGTTGTTGGTAGGCAGATCTTGGAACAAGTATGTGCAAAGAAACCTAGCGTTAGATAAGATGCTTGCATGGTTACATTGGCATTATGATTTCATATAATTGGATGCTCATTTCAACCATTAGGGTAGGTAGGTGTGAATAAGCTTGATGATCAAGCATTTTCAAGTTCAGATTCCCAAATAAAGTATTCAGTAAGATTTTAGCAGTATATTCATCATTTAGTCTCCAAGTCAGAGCATGGCACACACCTGTTATGAGAGAAACTCCAATGGATGAGGCACGGGGTTTACTGTTCTTTGCTACCTCATAGGGAGGGTAGAATCCCCAGTTGGAGCCCATGTTATCACTGTAAAAAATTTCATATGGAGTCCCAGCCTCGAGATTTAGCAGAAGGCTAAGTCGGTATGGAGGAGCGATAAATTAGCAGACAGGGTCAAATCTAGCGGACGGGGATAAATAGAGAGGTAAGGCGAAGTCGATGGGATCTGATGGGTCGTGGATCGTGAGCGTTGTCGATCGACGGTCATAAGACATATCAGGTGGAGAAATAGCATGCTGGTTAATCTCTTGGAGGCAGGTCATTATGAATACCGCGATTTCGTTTCAAGGGCACGTGGCGCCACCAAATACATATCGGGGGGAAAAGAGGGTAAGCTTGAAACCACTCAAGTCCACCCTAATGTCACGTGTCAGAAAATGATTAGACATGTCACATCCAAGGATCACATGTAGAAAAGGAAAGTTGACATCTCGTCAAATCACCTGAGGACACCTGGTCGGGTACTTTCGTCCGTACAACGTCCGGTGAACGCCGCCATAAAACTAATTTGAAGACTCATCATTTGAAATTGATACTCGAGCGTGATAAGTCGTAGTCCTTGCTAGTACTTTCATATTCAACATATGATTGGCACTCAATGATGACTATCATTCAAAACATGGATGACATTACTCTGTTTTGGGTGATTAACATTTCATTCCCGAACGGGGTCCTCATGAACCGAATCATCTTTCTAATTCTTGTGTAGCTAAGGGAGATAAGTTCATGCTTTCTGGAAAACCAGAGAATGGATAAGACAGACCAAGGGGTCTCTAGTGAACCGGGATATTCAAATAATATGACAAATTTATTAGTAAAGAAGAAAGAAAAGTTGGTCGCACGAATACTGGCTACGAAATTTCACACGAAGCCTGCAGAGGAGCCAGGAGAAGATAAAGAGGTCAGATTAAGTCCCATCATGAAGGATTTGATCATCAATGGATACGCAGATGAGCCCCACATGCGAGCTTTCAAGAGGAAAAGGAGCAAGAGACAGACGACAAAGGTTAAAGCTGAAGCGGTGGAAAGAGTTGGAGAAAACCAACATGCTTGGCTTGACACGTTAAAAGAAGAAATTGCTAATATGAAATAGATTTAAAGCTAAATTAAGTATGTTTCAGACAATTTTGTAATAATATAGACATGTGGCATTCAAAGCAAAAATCTCAAATATGTCGGTTTTGATTATAACGTCCCCTAGAAAATAGGAGTACAGTTGTTGTACATTATTCCTTCGTTGTAACTTATGTCTATTTTGGGTATCTTGGGGAAGATTATTCATTTTGAATCCTAGATGTAATTTATCTATATATACTATTAAAAGGATAAATTAAGAGAGGACTTATCGGAGAGGGGCCTGCCCTCGTAGCAGGAGGACTTTGTAACTTTTTGAAAGCCAAATTGAATATATATGCAGAAGCTTTTTGAAGTCTATATGAAAAGATTCTAATGGTGGTGATATGAGTTTTGTCTCCTTTCATTGTATGTATTTCCAGTGTTATTCATTCCATTTACAATTTCTTCAGTTCAAATTGGAGAGTTAAAAGCTCAGAATTCGTCTTATGATGCTCTTGACTTAAGCAATTCGAACTATGTGTGTTTCCTCTTAACTAATTCAAGATTCATTTCACTAATGCTCTGATGCAGTTATTTGTTTTCTCTTTCCTCCTATACCTTTCTCAAATACAATTTACAACTCAGATTCATTGCCTCAATTAGCCTTTATCCTCTGGAGAGTTATACTTGCCAGTCATTATTTTCATTCAATTTCATAATTTTGACTCCATAGCCCTAAGTGTCTCTTCCCTTCCTTGCCAACAACTTTATAAAAAAAAAACAAAACAAACTAAATCTAGCCACTAATTGCCAAAGAAATATCAAGTGACACGAGAGAGCCCTCTCTGAGCTGAACAGGCTAGTACCCAGCTCTAAAGTTGGTTGAAATAGTTACCTCTGTCATTTGTCTATCATCCGGAAAAAATTTACAGAGTGCTGACACTAAGGACGTAGAAAACATCTCTGAACGAAATAGGTGGCATGTCGTCTCTCTGAAAGGTAAATATGCCACACCCAGCAACTCTGACTAAGATGTCATCACCAAGAGAAATCTCTATCCTGACCTTTGTGTCTTTGAGATCAGTCAAATGCTCCCTCACACCAATCATGTGGCTCGAAGTCCCATTGTCTATGTACCATATAATGGGTGTCGTCTACACTAAAGTGCGGAAAATGAGGAAGGCACACTCCCTCTCAAACAATATCTGAAACTTTGCCTCCTCTATTGTATTTTTCGTACCACCCTTCTTATTTTTCCTATTGGGACCTTGCCCAGCATAGTGCCCCATCTTATTACAAGCAAAGCACTTCACTTTGCTCATATCTCTCTTCTGCCCACTACTGCTCTCTCCCTGTGGTGTGGCCCCAAACTTGGGACCTTGTGGAGCTCCTTTGTCGACCTTATTTTTTCCCTTTGTCCAAAGAGCAAGATCTCCTGCAATGTTTGTTGTTGTTCAGAAGTCTTTGATGTGAGTCTCATCTCCTCCTAGATGAAATCATCCCAAAGTCTCTCCCAAGTAGGCATGATCTCTCGGGAAACAATGCCTTGAACAAATGGACCCCATGGTTTGGTAAATTTGTTTAAGGTTGTCCTCACCATAGATTCTGGGTCCACTATCTCTCTGACGACTGCAAGCTCATCTCTGATCTGAGTGAATCTACCAAGGTAATACGTAACTGACTCAGTCTTGAGCATACGAATTCTCTTGAGTCTCTCAAACAGAACCATCTTTTGGTTTTGGTTAGAGCTATGGTAAAGCTTGCACAAGGATTCTCACATCTCGAATGCATAGTCTTTACCAGTCAAGTGGGGTATAATGTGATCCCTCACTGCATCACACATAGTTCTCTTTTCCTTTTTGTTCCTCTTTCTGAACTCTGCTGCCAAGATTGGAGCAGTAGCAGAAGGAATAGCAACAGGAGCCTGAACTGTATCCCATAGTTTCAGGTCCTCTAGGACAAAGACAATATTGGCCTTCCAAGGAGACTAGTTGCTAGCGACGGCTAGCCTATCCTCCACTCGCATCTATGATGCTAACATGACTGCCCATTGCACTCACTCTGATGTTGCAACTGCAAAGGAACACTACCTCACTCCTATCAACATAGGTGTGAAAAGAGGAAATTGAACAGCAACCTCACTCCTAGCAATATAGGTGTGAAAAGAGGTTGTGAAAAATCAGTCTCACTCCTAGCAAGTAGGTGTGAAAAGAGGCTGATAAAATGTCCACAAATTGTACTACAATTGTCCACAAGAATTCTGCCAACAAACTGTCACAAATCATTGTCAATGGATGTCCACAAAATCTGCCAAAAATTTGTCTAGAACTGTCCACAAATTGTTGTCCAAAATCAACAAGAATCAACCACCAAGGGCTCTGATACCATGAATATTTTATGAGGTCCTAACAGGATGCCATCTAGGTCTGTCTTTGACCTCAAGATGGCTCTAAGTTTATGTTGTCACACTCTTGTTTTTGTTGTTTTAAATCAGAAAACTGACCAAGATCTTTATTGTTGTTTTAGTTAAGGTTACATAGGCTTTTAGGTTCTCTAGCATCTAGTTTTAGTCACCAACAAGTTAGCACATGCAAACCATAAAATATGTAACACACCTCTAGATATTTATTGTTGAAATAATGTTGTTCTAAACTCTAACATACATGAAAATGAACACGGGTATTTTTGGTCAACATGACCCTGGATAAACACCCCCCCCCATCCCCCGGGGAAAACCAATTTGGAATATAAGTATATATATGTGAAGTAAAGAAGGTGGAATACAAAAAGTACATGAAACAAATGAACCTGATACAATGGAAACTTCTCTCAAGTTGTTATACAAGTCCAAGAAGAATGATGCGCCCTCCTCAAATGTTGCCCAATCCCACTGAAATGAAGTGCCCTTGCTCCCTAAAGCTCTAATGGAGAAGCCCTTG
>JASDQU010503784.1:42828-59365 GCA_032191745.1 Picea mariana
GGAAGCTTTTCTCATGATATCATTTTACTACTCACTTGGCATCCAACCTCTCAAATACTCAATGCTCTGACACTGAAATTTTCATGATGGTCCCAAATAGATTCTAACCCTTTACACACTATAATCATTTACCCCTATAACTCATGACATGGAAATCACACCCTAAAACATTCTAACCACTAACTACTATGACCCCAAAGCATCGTTATTATAGAAAACTTGTCGCAACATCCGTCAAATGCAACATATTTATATATTTTGTAACGTCACAATTCCGACATGAAAAAAACCTAAGTGACCGTTAGTATTTTGACTTGGTCAACATACTAAGGTGATCATTGGAGAGGAAAACCTAGTTTCCAAAACGTCGCAATTGTGACATAAATCTTCACAAATGTGGCAAGAACGACATCTATGTCACAAACGTGGAAAGAGAGACGTTCTGGTGGAAAACGTGGCAAGAGAGATGTCAACGTGGCAAGACCGACGTTATCGGGCAATATGATTTTTATTTTTTTTAATTTCTTCTATTTTGCGACAATATGGACAATTTTGTCCATAACGCCGCAAATAAAATGTCGGAATTTTTACAATATGTACTAGTGTGGTGTAGAGGATCCATGGGCATTGCTTCCTTGGATTGTTGACTATGTAACCCTGTAACCCCCTGTATGCAAAGAAAACAACAAGTGGAAGAATTTTGGGTATGTGTTATATTCTTTTCACGAGTAGTAGTGTCTGCATTGCGTCGAGTGCACACGGGGGTGTTATATTCTTTGCACAAGTAGTAGTGTCTGACTTGGGAAAAATGTCACATATATATGTGGTTTTTCGACACATGGTTTCTTTGTCAATGGTTTTCTATTTCCAGTTAAGGAATTAGGGTTGTTGACTAATCCAGGTCATTGGGTTAGGGTTTTGTATGTCGTTGGCTCCTATATGTGTATTGTATTGTAAACAATGTAATGCTATGAATGAATATAAAATATGTTGGTTTTCCCGGTTTGGGTTTCCAGGGGAAAAAACTCTGTGTAATGTTTGTATTTTCCATTGTATCCTTTATGTTCTTTTACTGAAAATCTGTTTGCAGTAAATATTGTAAAAGGTTAAAATCTACACTTGTTTGGTTTAAAATAGCCTCCTAGAGCATGATACTCTAGACTAGATAAATATCTACAATAGGAAGGGTTCAGAAAATGAAGTGAAGACAACAACCTCTACATCAAGATAACTCAAGATAGTATTTTATTAATTGAAGTTTATGTTGATAATATTATTTTTGGAAGATGACAGGTTAAGCCAGAAATTTGCAAAATATATGCAAAATGAATTTGAAATGTCATTACTTGGAGAACTATCCTTCTTTCTGGGTCTTCAGATACGTCAAAGCAACCAATCAATTTTTATTTCTCAAACTAAGTATAATAGAGAAATGATAAAGAGGTTCAGAATTGAAGATTTCAAACCAGTTATCAATCCTATGCAAACCAGTTGCAAGTTGAGCAAATATGATGATTCAAATTCTACAGACCAGATGCAATACAGGTCAATGATTCGTAGCTTACTATATGTGACAACATCCAGACCAGATGTAATGCAGGTAGTTGGACATGTGGCACAATTTCAAGCAGCACCAAAGGATTCACATGTATTAGCAGTGAAGAGAATTTTCAGATATCTCAAAGGAACATAAGAGTTTGGATTATGGTATCCAAAAGGAAAATATCTATCACTTATTACCTACACAGATGCATATTGGGCAAGTTGCATTGATGACCAATGAAGCACCAGTGGAGCATCGTTCTACTTGGGTGAGTGTTTAGTATCATGGCTAAGCAAGAAACAATCATCAGTATCTTTATCTACAGTCGAAACATAGTATATTGCAGCAATAGGATGGTGTACAGAGGTTTTATGGATGAAACAAACTTTGACAGATATATAGGTTGAGTATGATAAGCCCATTCAAATCTATTGTGACAATACAAATGCCATTACTATCTCAAAAAACCCGATGATGCACTCCAAGACGAAGCACATTCCAATCAAGTATCACTTTCTACGGGAACGGGTTGTAGAGAAAAACATAAGAGTTGAATATGTGGGCACAAAAGAACAAATGACAGACATCTTTACAAAACTGCTTCCAAGGGAAGCCTTTGAGTATCTTCGCCAGAGACTTGGAGTAATTTTTACTCCAAAATGAATACTTTTGAATGCTTATCTTATATGTCTTAGATTTAGATGAGGAAGCACCATAAGGAGGACAGTTCAAGTTGGGAGATCAATTTAAAGAATAATTCAGTCAAGGGAAGCAACCTCAGATGGAAATATACATTTTCCATTGATGACAAAGGGGGAGAGATTTATCAGATGCAAAGGTAAATGCTTGGAGAAAGATCACAGGGGGAGTGATGGTCACGGGTGGAGCATGAGTGATATGACTTCAGTATTGCATCAGAGTGTTGCCATCAATTCCAAAGGGGGAGATTGTTGATTAATTGGTTTGGTTGTCATTGATGTCAACCCTTGAAGAAATTATGGTAGCGAATTCTGGTAGCAGAAAGGTTTGGGTAATGGACCCAAGTTAGTTTTATGGATAATGGTATGAGTTTTGATATATTTCCAGGTAAAACTATTCTATATGGATAGTACATGTCATGCCATTTCTAGTGGTATGTGGAATGTCACATAACTCCTCACGATTAGAGAGTTATGGCCATGTGAAGTTGGAGAACCCTCATGAGTCATCTAGAAGTCCCAAAAGGTTAAAGTAGTCAAAGTGTTTGCAAAGAAGAAATTATTTAAATAATAAAGTGAAGTGATGAGTGTACTATAAGTCAAAGAGGATGCAAAGTAAATTATTTAAATAATAAAGTTAATGGAGAACTTACTAATTATGGAAAGTGGTTAAGTTAAGTGAACAAGTGGCTATAAGTGGGTTAACCCTAAAAGTATAAATAAGAGGCAAGGGTATCTCATTCAAATCACACTTGAATATCATTGAATCTCTATTTTTGTGAAATGTTATTTGGGAAGGTATTATTGATAGAGAAAAAGTGCGGCAAAAAAAGTGCGACAAAAAAAGTGAGGCGGAAAAATTGCAACAGAAAAAAGTGTGGCAGAAAAAGTGCGCTAGGAAAACTACGGAAGAAAAAGTGCATCAGGAAAAGTGTGGCAGAAAAACCATAGCAAAAAAAGTGCCGCAAAAAAATCGTGGCAGTGGATTTGCAGCAACAGAACGCTACAAGAAGAAAAAAAAAAGGTATGGTTCTCATATGTGTAGTGTTGAATTTATGAATCAAGTTGAGGGTTTTCCTTATAAATATGTTGGATGCCCTCTTGAGAGTTTATGGCTTGCTGTAGAGTTGATCTGAGATAGATCTACTGAAGTTTAATATTGGTTCATGTTTGAGGGATTTTGGTTGAGGTATGTTATTGAAGTTATTGGTACAAAAAGAGGTTGTATAATAGTGAGGTTCTAGCACATGGTTTGAGGTACATACTTGTGGTATAGTGTTTGAGGTATATGCAATCAGATCAGATTTGGATGATGAAATTGATGAGGGATTTTGGTTGAGGTACATGGTTGAGACAAGTAGTTGATGAGTTGGCACATACATGAGGTGTATAGTTGATAATGTTGGTACATCTTGATGAGTCATAGTTGATGTGTAGTTGATGCATGATTGGTACATACTTGGTACATGGTTGGAGGTACTTGTTAGTAGTATTATTGACACATGGTTTATGGATGATGTAGCATACTTGTCTTGGTATATTATTATAAGAACATATTGATCTTGGTGAAGATTATGAGTTGTTGTGTTATGTTTGATTGAAGCATATCTTGGTGATATTGTGCATATGGTTGAGAGTTGTTCTGGTGAGTAGATTTGATTTTGTTGATAATATTGATGAGATAAGTTGTTGTGATAGGTTGTTTGGACAGGTTATTGTGACAGGTTGTTTGGACAGGTTTGGTGCATGGTTGACGCACTTGTTCATGCTACAAGTTGGTGCATGGTTGATGCACTTGTTTATGGTACAAGTTGATGTATGGTACATGTTGGCACAAGATATTGGTACAAGTTGTTTGGTGTAGGTTGATTGGTACATGTTTACAGCAGTATATCTCATTGTGATAGTGTGACAGTGGTTCCATCATCTTACTTATATTTCACAGTAGTTGGACAGAGGAAGGAAAGGTGGTTGTAGCCACCTTCCGGTTGTAGCCGGAGAAGATAGGGGGTTGTAGCCTCCTTTTGGTTGTAGCCAGAGAATTGGGAACTTCCTTCAGGTTGTAGCCTAAGAAACTAGAGAGTTGGAGTCTCCTTCCAGTTGCAGCTGAAAAATAAAGGAAGTTGGTGCTTCCAATAAATGTAATTCTTAAAGACATGTAAGAAAAAACATTATGTGGTTTTCTCCTTCTTTGGGTTTCCACATAAAACACTGGTGTACTGTGTATGTGTGCAATTTCTCATTTGTTCATTGTTTATTTACTCTGCAACTATTGGATGATAATGCTACATTGATATAACACTTGCAGTTTATGGTGAAAAATGATTAAATTGCTCTATTATTGATTCACCCCCCCCTCTCAGTAATCCAACTTTGGATGTCATTGGCTCCTATATGTATATTGTATTGTAAACAATGTATCACTATGAATGAATATAGAATATGTTGGTTTTCCCGGTTTGGGTTTCTAGGGGAAAAATCTCTGTGTAATGTTTGTATTTGCCATTGTATCTTTTCTATTCTTTTACTGAAAATATGTTTGCAATAAATATTGTACAAGGTTAAAATATACAATGCAAAGTATATAAAAAATAATTATTATTTAGACCATATAACACCATTGTAACTCCTATGGATATCACTTAAACTAAATATTAAATATCAATCGTAAAATATATCATATCCCAAAAATATATATATATTCACATTATCCACAAAATATCCAAAAATAAGGCTTGTTGTCCAAAACATATTGAAAACCATTAAATGTTGTCCTTATCACTGAAAATCATAAAAAAAGGCATTTAAAAACCATATTTGTTGCTTTGCGAGACATATTTCCTCTTCTCACTGATGTCCCCAAATGACTTCTCTTGAGTGGCCTTTGGTTGGATAGACCTTTGAGACTGTATTTCACTGATCACATGGGAGAAGTCATCGTTGAGGCAGAGGCAGGAAGACACAGATTTAGAGGAGTCAATGGATGGATTAGAAGGGGAGGCCGTTGATTTTTCCTTTGTCTTGCACATGTTGCAGAATCTCGGTTTTTAATATATTTCTATCCTGAGAGGATTGTACTAGCAAAATAGTAGGAGAAATTTGAACAATGGGGTTAATGGGTGGTGGTAAATGAAATGACACAGTGGGCCATCCATGGTGGTGAGAGACATGCTGGTGGAAAATTTCTTGCCAACCGTCATTTGCGGGGACTTTGGGCTGCAAAGACACATGTGGGGGTACAAGGATTCCGGGAAAATCTGGAGGTTGCTAGAAAGGGGGTATTTTTGGTCAAGGGTATAGTATCCCATGGCCAACCCAATTAAAAAACCCAACTTGGAACAACTGGTTCAATTCTTGTGGGTCAGCGTGAAAATGGATAGAAAATCTAGGCCTCCTATGGGCTCGATTCCAATTTCCCCTGCCTCTGTTATTTTGACCATTGCTACCTCTACTGAAAAAGCTCATCCTGTAGCAATAGTTTGTCAATAATGAATATCTTAATAAACCATGCATGAAACTTTTCTTACATGAATCAAAAGTTGGCTATAAAATTAACACAAGATACATGCAAATCCATCCATAACACATGATTTATTAATTGCCATGTGAACGGGGAATGATAGGGTTCATAGAAAATATGGAGGGAGTGTAATTAACAAAAAATGGTATCATGGAGGGGATCAATATACGAATATTGTTCAACAATTAATAAAACAATTAATTTTTTATATAAAAATATCAAGAATATCAGTCCTCAACACTTTCTATATTAACTTCCCTTTATTTCCACACAAACTCCTCTTTAAAATTAATATCATAGAACATGGATGAATAAGTGAAATCATGATCGTGGAGGGAGTGTAATTAATGAAAAATGATAGAATGGTGGGGAAAACTTATAGATACTATTCAAATGAAAAATAAAACCATTCTATCTCTGATGTAAACTTGCAAACAAAATATCTTTTTGTTCAAAATTTTAAAGTTTAAACAATACTATGTTTTCAAACAATAACACAAAGCTAATGCATCCTTAACAATATTGCTCACTGGCCTTCGAAACTGTATTACACAGTAACCAATGTGATATGCCCAGAATTGTATTTAACCAAAATAACCATAATAACAATAGTGTCATTATATAATAGAATCAAAATGAGAAACATCATAATCACTACATGAAATACCACAACAATCTTGGATTGGACAAGTCATAACTCATAATACCAACCCACGACAAAGTTATTAAATCCCATAGGGTCTCGTGAAATTCCCCAAAACAAATCTTTGTTCATAATCACCATTTAATCGAGCCAATCATTCATCACAATTCCTTATCCATTTCATTCTGGTTCGTATTATTGAATTCGAACATCAGACATCTTATACACAGGTGTTTTCGCAAATTTGATAAACATGGCAAGTTATTTTTAAACAAGGATATGCAACATTTTCTATTGAACTCATAAGATTCATAAGAAAAGACTGTAACTTCCAGTGAATAGGTGAGTGCAACACTTCTTCCATAATTGCCAAGAAAGTAACCAATTAAACCCATGCCCAAGTAAAAGAGCAAGAACAATACTCCCATCACATTCTGGGTAAGCAATGTTTTCACAATAGTGCATAGAGTTTGACGTATAACAGTGACAGTAAGTGGCAGAAGAGAGTGGGATAAACAACCTCAGGGTTTGGTCGGTACAAAGAACGGAAGGTTTACTGCACAGGTTCCTCACATTAATAGTCACAGAGTCGAGGTTATAGCACGGGTGTATTGGCATACATGAGTGTTCACAAAAACCCATAGGTAAGGCATGGAAAACCCATTTTCAAATAGGGAGGAAAACCCAAATGAATAATTAGAGGCAAAGCAGGCCCAACAACACTCCTTTCCTGATCAAAGATCACGAACAGTTACACACAACAAAGACACCCACAACCTTTCTTTTTTTAAATGCCAATAGTCTCAGAACAACCACCACAAGAAATCAAAGTTTGTAAACAACCAATACACAGTCCGTAAACATCATGACAGCTTGAGAAATACACAGACCACGAGCAACAAGATCCAACACTTGATTTAAGAGCATATTGATGTTCATGGATGGGGAAGTAAGAAAAACCCCATACCTGTAAAAGATTGTGTAAGGAGAAGTGACCAAGTTGTATACCTCCTCCACGACCGAGCAAGGCGGAGCAACAACAACTAACAGAGTGCAATACAAATGACTAGGGTGGTAGGCTCGAGGTGAGTAAGAGTGATGTTCATTTACTACACGTTGCTTCTCCTTTGGCATTCATTCATAGCTAGTACGATCCAAGTGCACTATATAACTCACATTCCATTATCATCCCCATTTATTAATGCAAACCCACTATCCCAAAGTTTGCATACGCTCCAATTTAAAAATGCGCCAACATTTGCCAACATCCCTTTTGACATATGACTATTTTCTAGGAAACAACTAATATTGACATCAAAACAATGCACACCACAATTGTAGCAAGAGTTGGGGTGGTCACCCATATACAATATAGTCCATATAAAATCAAAATGAAACTAGAATGTTATTTCTTCACCCCTTAAAGCAGCATATCACATTTTGTGAGAGGTAATCAAGACCACATTTTTTCCTGTTTTAACCATCTTGCTCAGAATTTCTTATCATAATCATTTTAACCATGTATTGAAGGGAATAAGCTATAGAATCTATGTCACAACCAACACATAGGAAAACAAAATATAGGTGTCGCTTCTCCATCATAGTGCCATAAGTCAAACAAGGGGTCCCACCTACTATTATATTATCAATATAATTAAATAATAAATCTTAGCAATAATTTGCGAGCATGGTATCCAATGTTGCGCTTTTAAGCATCAACAAACTGACGACTCCACAGGGAAATCTGTTTCCCACAGATTAAGAGCTTAGAATGTATGGTTTCGCAGACCGTTGAATCATAGATCAAGGAATCATTTACCAAAATAGTTATGCAATAGGGGGAGCAAGGCGGCTTGAGGGAAATAATGATACAGGATTTTGGGAATAACTCACGAAAATTGGTATGTATGAGGGGGTTTGGCCTTGTATGCATAACATTCGATCAGTCACAGTAAAAGTGTTTCTTGTTTTAAGGAGAAATTCTCTGGTATGCTCTTTTGAATCTCAAGACAGAGGGAAGAAAGGGATAGAAGAAAGTAGGGACGAAAATAAAATCATCTATCTAACAACAGTAATGGAAGCATAAAGAAATTTCAACGATGTCTACAAGGAGGACATCATGATAGTTGTGTAACTTAATTGTTACTGATCAAAAATACGTACAGAATGGCCTTGTTGTGGCGAAACTGATCCAAAACTTATTTCTGATAAACAAAAGAAAACAACAAAAGGAAAACAATAGATATAAAAAAATAAGAAATGAAACAACAAAAAATGAACAACCAATTAAACAAAGCAAAACAAAACAACGAAACAGAAAAAATATATACAGTAGTGACTTCCATGCAGTGTTTATCATTCAAGTTGGTTCCACATAAAGTTTCAAGTGGGAACCATTGGTACTATAGGAAAATAATTGCTCTCCCAAGTCTTTTAGAAGATAAGAATTTGTGCCTAGGACAAAAACGATTTTCAAAGGACCTACCCATAATTTCTAAAACTTTGTATGTCTTCCTCTGTCAGCATGGGTTGAGTCCCAAAAAAAGACTTTCTCATTTACTTTAAATTTGACAGCTTTTGCGCGTTTGCTGAAATATTTCTTCATAATTTGTTGTCTTCTCTTTATTTTTTCCATGGAAAACATTATTTGTTCTTCTAAGTCTAATAGTGCATTTATCCTTTGAGGGACATTGGAAGAATTTAATTCTTTGATCTATAGCATCATCCCTAGAGAAGAAATTTCTATCTCAGTGGGTAGAATGACTTCTTGACCATAAACAAGCTGAAAGGGAGTGCAACATGTGCTTACCTTGGTGGTAGTGCGATTTTCCCAAAGGGCATAAGTGAGGAGGGTGTTCCATTGACGAGGTTTATCTTCGATGAGCCTCTTTATGATCCTAACCAGATTTTTGTTAGTAGACTCAACTTGCCCATTTCCTTGAGGGTAATAAGTTGATGAGGTGAAATGTTTGATCCCCAATTTAGCTAAAAACTGAGTCAATTTAGTGGAAATGAAAGCGATACCATTGTTTGTAATAATCTCTAAAGGAATGCCAAATTTGGAGAAGATATTAGTTTCCAATAAAGAAATTACATGTTCGTCCTATGAGTGTCTAAGTGGGAGAACTTCAATACACTTAGTGAAATATTTTGTGGTTGTCGAGATAAAAACCTGCCCTGCTGAAGACAAAGGATTAATAGGACCAATAAAGTCTAGACCCCATTTAGAAAAAGGAAAATCAGGGAAGACGGGTTGCAAAGGCATAGAAGAAAGACATTATTTCCCAACGAATTTTTGGCACTTGTCACAAGACATTGTGAATTTATAAGAATCTTAAAAAGTTAAAGGCCAATAATAACCTTTTCTAATGATTTTAAAAGCTATGGATTTAGTAGAAAAGTGGCCACCAACGTGAATAACAAAATTTGAAAATCCATGAGTTTCTTGTAACAATTTTTGTGCCTCCTCATTATTCACACATCAAAGTAATATACCATCAACATACCTCCTAAACAAAAACTCTCCCAAAATAATATACCTGGAATACTCAAGACAAAGCCTTCTCCTTTGATGAGTATCTAAGTCATTTGGGCATTTATGATATTGCAAGTAATACATCAGATTTTTATACCAGGGATGTTCATTTATGGAAAGGGTTTGACTCTCAATATAAAACAATGTTGAAAGAGGATTATCCTGATCGTCAATTTCTTCACTTGCTTCATCATGTTGAGATAAGTGAAGGGATAAGTCTTGTCCCTTAATTGTTTTCACAGTCATGATAGTTAAATCATGCTCTTGAATTTTGGCAAGCCAATTTGCAAGTTTCCATGAAAGATAAGTTTGTGAAAGCAAAAACTCAACGGTAGAAAAAGGGACTTTTACCTGCGTGTGCTTGCCTAGGATAGAGTGGCGAAATTTCTCTACAACTTTAACAAGAGAAAACAAATGTTTCTCAATACAAGAGTATTTAAATTCATCATCTGATAAACTTTGTCTCATGTAAACTACAGTTTTTTCGTTATTCTGGTTATAATATTGTAAGAGAATAGTAGAAATTGCTTCCTCAGTGGCATGTGTGTATATGAAAAAATCTTTCTCAAAGCCCGGTTTCACCAGAACTGGTGCAGAACTAATTTCCTTCTTAATCCTTACAAAATCCTTTTTGACATCATTTGTCCAAGAAAAAGAATGATCTTGCTTTAGAATATTATGGATTGTTTTAACCATTAAGGAAAAATCTATAACAAACCTATGAACGAAGTTGATAATGCCCATAAAGGCTTGAACCTCCTTTTTTAAAGGGGGGGCATGAAGTTTCAGGATAGCAACAATCCTTTCGGGATCTATGCTTATTCCTAAATAAAAAATGATATGTCCAAGGTGCTTTCCCTTGGTGATGCCAAAAATAGATTTAGAAGGATTTAAATAAATGTCAATTTTTTTGCATCGCATGAGAAATTTCCTGAGATGGCCAAAGTGATCCAATCGATTCTTTGAATAGATGGTCAAATCATCAAGATAAACCTGGATAAACTTACCGATCAGATCATCAAAAACTATTTGCATAGCTCTCTGGAAAGTGGCACCTGCATTAGACAATCCAAAAGGCATGCGTTCGTAAGCAAATGTTCCCCAACATGTAGTAAAAGTGGTTTTGTATTTGTCAATCCTTTTTACTTTAATCTGATTATAACCATAGAAATTATCAAGGACATCATTTGTGACCCTGCAACTTGTTGCAAAATCAATTTCATATTAGGGAGAGGAAAATGATATTTAACACTTGCTCTATTCAATGCGCGAAAATCAACACATAATCGAATATGACCAGTTGTCTTCCTAATAAGAACTAAATTTGAAACCCACTCAGAATACTGAACTGGAAATATTATACCAGCTTTCAAAAGTTTTTTCAACTCCTTTCTAATAGTAGCTTCAAGTGCAAGGTTAATGGGACTTTGTTTTTGCCTAACTGGTTTTATCCCTTCCTTGATAGGAATGACATGTTGTATGAGAGAAGGATCAAAACCATGAAGATCCTCGTATGACCAAGCAAAAWCATCTTGAAATTCACGTAATAGTTCTACGAATTTTGYCTTTTYTTCATCAGAACATTGGGCACCTAGTTTAACCATCTTTGGAGATTCGGAGGTCCCAAGGTTCAAGGAAATGGTATCACCCACTTTCCTTTTCGACTCCTCTTCCTTACATGTTTCTTTGTTTCTCACATCACTCGATGAAAATGAACTCTCAAGAGGAGTCAAGCCCTTTGGAAATTTGTCATTTTCCATAGATATGATTTCCTTAGGCTTAAACGGTTAATTTTGTATGAATGCAAAGATGCCTTCATCATTAGGGAAAACCTGCCATGATTCTAAATTATCTAGAATGTGAGGACGATATAAAGATTGAAAAGTACAATCAGGCCTTTGAGGTAGAATATGTCGAGTAGGGGATGCCGCAAATACAACTAACCTATCAACCATTGAATTAAGTTCCCTCTTAACATCAGTGATGTAAATGATATCAGATTCGAGATAAGCGCCCAAACAACTTGGGTATAATGTTTTATCAACTTATTGCTAGGAGAGTAGATTTTACGCACAAGGTTTACAACAAGTTCAGAAACACCAAAAACTGTAAAGTGGTTGCAACCAAGGTTATAATAATTTTCGATGCCTAGCTGTAAGGATTCAAATTCAGTGACATTGTTTGTGCAAGCAAACTCTAACCTATAAGAAAATTTGTGGATTTTACCTATAGGTGAGTACAAGATAATGCTAGCTCCATTACCTTCATTTGATCATGAGCCATCGAAATGCATGTGCCACATATCATCTTCTAAATCAATATGTTCTAAATTTGTGTCACCCTCATCAACAAAGATAGAGTATAACCCTAAGTCTTCCTCCAGATAATTTACATTCGTTTGAGGAATAATCTCTATGTATGGTGAAATTTTTCCTTCTCTTAGGCCTATGATATTCTTTCAATTCCGGGGAACAGATAATTGTGTCCCATCAAGCGAAAGATATCCAATTGTTAGGGCTTTCTAGTCTCTTCCTAGGATAATAGAATAGTTTATTACCGACATGTTGATTACTTGGATGTTAAGGGTTGTCCTTATCTCATGATGTGCACATAGAACTAACATCACGTCTTTGATTTCACCTATTGTTGACTGCTACAGACTGTTATATGAGAGCATGTTTCTAGAATTTTCATTGGTACATGATGAGCCTAACTCTTCCATAATAATTTTTGACATTACGCTTAGACCCGAACCGCCATCAATTAGGCAACAATGGGCTATCTTGTCCATAATTTTTACAGAAATGAAAAATGGAGGGTTTTTTACAGGGTGTCTAAAATTATTTTCACCTATTTTATTTATAGTGGAATCCTCTTCTTTTGCCTCTTTAGAAATATTGGCTATGGTGGAAGATTTTCCTTCCGTAAAATTATTGAGATTCTTTTGTTGTTCAGGGATGACAACCATGTCCAAAAGAGTAGCATCGACCTTGATGTTATCCAATTGGTTAAGAATGTTATTCTTGGAAGGGGGAAGAAGGGAAGGAACTCCTTGAATCTCAGGAAATTTGACAGCTTGTACATTAGTACCTTGTGAAGATGAGGCTGGAGTGGAAGAAGCACGAGGAGGGCCATATTTTCCTTTAGGAGCATAAGTTTTGTTCCTAGTATTTATTATCATGACATCTTCCAGTTCTGCCCAGTCTAGAACAACAATGGTAGTTTTGGGCTTCTTGCTAAAGATTTTATCTTTGGCACTCTTCTTAACCTCACAAGTACTTTATTTGTGATTTTCTTCACGAAATTTACACCAACTGTGAGACACAATGGCTTTGGGATGAAAGTTATTTTCATTGGTATTCCTAAAAGGCGTCGAGGAAGAAGATGATGCCTCGGGAGTAAGTGAGGTAACATTCCCTTTTCATTCATAGGCTATCACTCAGTTGTTCATATCTTGTACAAGTTTTAAGACGACAGACATGTATGTTTGTTTGAATGAGTCTCCTTTAAGGAGACCTGTTCTTTTAAGTGGTTCTTCGTACTCCAAGCAAGTGTGGAGAGCAGAGCCAAGATTGTTAATAGTCTTTTCTTCAAGCCTATGATGATAAGGAGAGGGAAGCACATTATAGTAATGCATGAAGGTGGCTTGGTTTTGGGGGTAGATTAGTTCAGGTATTTGATTGTATAGTTTGGTGAAGCGGAGGTTAAAGGACTTGATAGTCTCATCATCTTTGTAAGAAATATTGTTATATTCCCTTAACTATTCAGTCGGGCTCTTAGATTGTCCATAAGTGGACTTGAACCAATAAACCAACTCTTCCCAAGTGGAAAGGATCTTTGGAGGGAGATCAAAGAAATAAATTACTGCTTTGCCTTCAAGGGAGTTGACAAATAAGCGCATGCATGTATCTTTATCGTTAGCTTCGATATTATGACAAGAATTAGAAAATGTCACTAGATATTTGTTTGTAGAGACAATGTTATTTCCCCAGAACCTAGGAATATGCTCCTTAAACTTGGGTAACAGGCGAGTAGAGGGTGCTAGATTCAAGGGAGAAGATACATGCCATGGGGTGGTCGTAGCATCTTCCTCAAACTGAAAAAGCATGTATTTCTTTATAACTTTAGTAGGGTTGGTAGCAGATTGGATAGGAACTTCATGTCTATATAAACTACCAATTACCGATGCGGCCGAAGGTTGGGATCATGAAGCACCTCCAACACCACTAACACCACCCGCGGATGCCATTTTGGGAGTGATGGGTAAGAGAGAAAAGGATAAACAGGTAGAGTCAGACAAAGTCCCCCTTAGAGTGTTTTCTTGGGTCAAAAAAATGGCTTTCCTCCTTCCTATTTCAATGATAGGAATAACTTCAGGGGACAATCCTCTTCTTCTTGTAGAAATGTGAGGATTCGAGGACATGAAAACAAAAACCAAAGACTTAGAAAAAGGGAGGTTACTGCTGATTTCTAGGATGCCTTTGCCTGGCTTCCCAATGCTCACAGATACTTATATATTGTTCCGCTACTTCCCAAGAGCATTCAAGTTCGGGTCGGGTATTAATAGTTTCTAGAATGGTATTGAATAAATTCAAGGCAATGCTAGTTTTTTCCTTAAGACCGTGTTCAATATTAGGTTGTCTTGTAGAAGGTATTTTCATGAGAAAAATCAATCAAAGAGCATATGAAGAAAAACCAAAAAGATTCAAAGATAATCGTGAATATAATTAACCAGAGAGATATGGAAGATCTCCTCAGTATGGTCGCCAAATAAATGTTGAGGAAAAGGTATAGAACACCTTTCTCAATCATTTTCAGATCTTGCCTAGCTAGGATAAGATAGTTGAGAATGTCACCCGGGATTTATAGCCTCAAAAACATTCACTCAATCTGCAAGTATTAATTACAAGGATTAAGGTTGATTTTATAATTCGTATGTGTTGCAATGTAAAATAAAATTTATAAAAAGCTATTGAAATGTATAAAGATTTTAAAATAAAGTAAACATGGAGACCAAAAGCGAAAAAGTAACCAAGTCATGAAAACACATGTATGAGACAGAACAACAATCTAATTTTATTTTATTCTAAGATATTGAAAGTGTATTTCTCTTTACAAACCCCTGCGAGGGTATGGACCAAAGTCAAATTTAGATATCTCCAATGGGAACCATACAAAAAGACTCCGACAGTAAGATAAAACTGAAATCAATGATCTGAATCAGCTTGCCACAAATTGTTGTCATTTTGATTCTTCAATATATTCTTTATCATCTATGAAAATTAATTCACAAACATACAAGAATACACAGACTATCAAGGATGAATCAACACCTCTAAAAAAAGCGACTGAAAAGTATAATTCATTTATGAACCTTGTTGTCTACAATGAGACCCTGATGTCAACAAGAGGATTAAGCTTTCAAGTAAACTCATAAATGAATAAAAATTGAAACTATCTCATTTAACTAAAGAGAAAACCTTAGTCTTGTATCTCTCTCCTTCTATTCTCCCATTTGTCTCTTCTTCCAATTGAGCTTTTATTCTTTCCCAATCAATTGAATTAGTTCAACTACTTTCTTTAGTTAAGTCAAATTGACTTAACAAATTAGTTTAGGAGAAACATATAATAATAATATATAAATAAGGACCTTAATTAATAAGGATTAAATAAGTGGGACCCCTTGTGACTTCCATTATTTCTTCGTGTTACCATCAAATGAGAAGTACATAAAAAAAAATCATTTAGACCATATAACACCCTTGTAACTCCTATGGATATCACTTAAACTAAATATTAAATATCATCCATAATTTATATCATATCCAAAAAAAAATTATATTCACATTATCCACAAAATATCGAAAAATAAGGCTTGCTATCCAAAACATATTGAAAACAATTAAGCGTTCTCCTTATTACTGAAAATCATAAAAAAAATCATTTAGAACCCATATTTTTTGTTTTGTGAGGCATATTTCCTCTTCTCACTGTTGTCCCCAATTGACTTCTCTTGAGTGGCCTTTGGTTGGTTAGACCTTTGAGGTTATATTTCATTGATCACATGAGAGCAATCATCCTTGAGGTGGAGGCGGGAAGACACATATTTAGAGGAGTCAGTGGATGGAATAGAAGGGGAGGTCATTGTTTTACCTTTGTCTTGCACAGGTTGCGGAATGTCGGGTTTTAATCTCTTGCTAGCGTGTGAGAATTGTACTAGTGAAACAACAGTAGCAATTTGAACATTAGGGTTAATGGGTGGTGGTAAAGGCAATGACACAGTGGGCCATCCAAGGTGGTGGGAGACAGGTTGGTGGAAAATTTCTTACCAACCGTCATTTGCAGGGACTTTGGACTGCAAAGATGCAAGTGGGGGTACAGGGATTCCGGGAAAATCCGGAGGTTGCTAGAAATGGGGTCCTTCTGATGGAGGGTGCAGTATCCCATGGCCAACCCAATTAAAGAACCCAACTTATAACAATTGGTTCAATTCTTACGGGTCAACGTCAAAATGGATAGAAAATCTAGACCTCCTATGGTCTTGATTCCAATTTCTCATGCCTCTGTTATTTCGACCATTGTTACCTCTACTGAAAAA